>BPLR01018330.1:0-71715 GCA_021605095.1 Caerostris extrusa | reverse complement strand
TTTCTATTAAAATATTAACAATAATTGGAATTGTTTTATGTCATAATTTTTATGAGTGCAATTGTCAGCCTTGATTAAAAATTAAATGATATAAAAACTTATTTTGTATTTTGAATTGCTTTATTCTATACAACTGATGTAACCAAAGTACTGTGATTTAATATAAGTGAACTGTTAATAAATTTTTAGTATAATATTGTCTAGAGTTTTCATTTAAGTGATTCATTGCATGTATCAAACTATATGTTAAATTGAAAAAAAAATCTTAATTGATGTATTTTTTTATTATTGATTGATGAGCTGAAATTAAGTATATTTAATTAAGTGGTTAAAATGTTTGATTTAATATTTAAATCTAGATTGAATACAAAAACATCATAGAATTTTGAATTGAAATACAAGCTTAGTGGAAACCACTTAATGTAATTTATTATTTTTTCCATTAATAGCTTATATTCATTATTAATTACTGTAAAGAATAGAGGAAATTTTAAAAGATAAAATTTCATTTTAGTTTTTATAATTGTCATATATTCTGTTATGCATGAATTATACAAATATATCTTTATTAGCTGTACAAAATGTAAATCAATTCACTGACATAATGATTGGTATTATATGCACTATAAATTATAAAATAATGATAATAATATGTACTAAAATGAATAGTTAAACAGCATTATTCAATCATTTCATAATGCATTCACCAAGATATTCCGAAATTGTTTTTTCTTACAAAAATCTGAAAAGAAGTTTTATTTATTTCAGTTGAAATTGAAACTCCTAGATTAGAAAAGAATGTAGGTGACATTACCTATATTTTTTAAATATTATTTATATTTTTATTTATTTTTTTTTTTTTTTTTGAAGCATAACTGATAAAATATATTAAATAATCAACTTAAAATTTTTTATTGCTTAAGTTTGCCTAATCTTATATTTCGATCTTATTGCTATTTCTTACAAATAACATACACTGTTTAAAATACATATAATATGGATCAATAATGAAATACTGAATTAGATAATGTTAAAGTAATTACATTTTATTTTATGGATATAATTAAAAATCAAAACATGTTCAAATGATTATCTGAAAGCAGACATATCTATCATATTTTGTTTTATAAATTTAGTAAATGTACATTTATATCTAAAAATAGACTTTAGTAAATGATTAAAATTAATTTGAAAATGATATTAACCCTGTCTAATTAGTTGTCTAGTGATAGAGAATATTGTATTTCAATTGATCAAGTTAAATATCAAGAATGAAATTGTCAACTAATAATCAACTTGTCAGTTAATTGTTAGTTGACAATTTCAATTTAGTTAATAATAATTAAATTGTCAGTTAATAATCAACTGAATAAATAATTGACAGTAAACATCACAGAATGTGGTATGATATATAACAAGAAAATAGAGGATATTTCGTATTTATTTTGATAGAGTAAGGTTTTATGGCTTTCCAATGTATAATACAGCAATGTGATTTTTTCTACTTCTAATTATTATTTTATAGCTTATGATAATATATTTCCACTTATTGGAAAATGGAAATATATTATCTAAAAAATTCTATACCTAAATAGCATTTAATGTTGTTATTAGATCAACTAATTTACTTTTGGTTATTTAACAACATTTAGACTATTCCAAATGAAAATTATAAGTTTTGGTTAGTAAACTGGAATATAAAAACTTATTTTACAGTGGACAAATTATTTAGAGTTCATAAGACATGTGAAGAAATAGAATTTCAAATATTCAGTCTTGGAAACAACTTGACATAAAAAAAAATGTGAAATTCGTTCATAAATGTTAATGTGTGTAATTGTACTGATTGGAAAATTTTAGGTTGAATAGTAACTAAAGAAACTTGACTTTCACATAATTATTTTCATGGGATTTCTGAAACTATTCTCTTTTGATCAGAATAATACAATATTTATTATTGTTACATTTAAAATTAATATTGTTGCTTACAATAATATTATGACAAATGTTCAGGAATTATATGGGGGTTTTTTTTTTTTGTTTTGTTTGTTTGTTTTTAATATTGTAAGAAATTATTTCAAGTCTAAATTTTGGTTATTGCAGTTTGAAGGATAAATAGGATTTTTAGTAAAAGCATTTATCTTTTCTTCATTATTAAAAAAAATTTATAACATAAAGAACTACATTTATAACTTTGTAAAATTATTGTATTAAAAAAAAAAAAATTTTTTTTTAAGATTACGAAACTAATATTTTTCTAATATGTTAGGATTTTAATAAAAAAAATATGACAAATGTAGTTGAAAATATGTGCAAAAATAACTATTTAATCCCTGATAAACACACACAAAAAAAAACAAAAAATGTATTATCTTAAGAGCATTTGGAACAAAGATTTACAAAAAGCTACTTACTACACAAAAAAATAATGAAAAAAATATATGTTTATTTCATTTGTTTGTACATAAAAAAAATGCTGTATATTATGCATCAATTAATTTGAGTATATTATATTAATTTAAAGTATATCCTTTTAATTCCAGATTTATTCAGGAGACTCCCGAATTTCAACCTCTTCTCCCGAACTCTAATTGTGTATAAATCTCAAGTATTTATCAAAAATTGGGAAATTTCATTAAGAGATTTTTGTACAAAAATAAGGAGAATTTCGAAAAAAAAATCCCTAGGTAAAATCGCAGAAAAAATTGGCGTCAAAAATTATTTTCGTCAAATAACGGTTTGTGATTGTAAGTGAAGTTCATTGCAAACAGTACAAGAAACCCGACTTTCCACATTTAGCTACTTATCACTCAGTTGGTGCCATAAAAATGTCGCTAAACCCCAAAGGCCCCTATTTTGCGATTTGGCCAATCCCGATAACTATGAAATGGCAAAATAATCCATCACAAACGAAAAATAAACCGAAACTATCTCCTCTTTCAAAGCTTAGCATCAGACCCGTGAAATGATGCATGAAGGTTTACAACAGAAGAAAATTTCAGAAATAGTCATGTAAAGGGTAAATTTCTTTTAATCTACGACATCTGTGTAGTGCAGAAGTAGAGATTCCTTCATGATTTACCTAAGTGATTGAATCGATGCTGTTCGATTGTCAGTAAGATGTTGGAATAGATTCTTAAAAAGATGTCACTTGTATTTGGCAGAGTATGATGGGTATGATTTATGCGTTTTATAATTGACATAAAAAAATGTTGCTAATTATAACGATTGTCCAATATGAAGTCATGTGCTCTGTAATTCATTTTGAATTATTTGGCTTACAAAGTATAAAAAAATTATTGTTTCAATATCCTCAAAATAATGTCTAAGGATTATTCTATGTTTATAAAAGTTAATTTGACAATTTATTAACAAACTTATCGGTCTGAATTTAGTAGTGCTTGTTGTAGTGTTTCTTTTAGTATTTGAACAATTGCTTCTTCATAAAATATTAGTTATTAAATTTTGTTATATTCTTGTCGCTATTGAATTGGATAGTTCTTGTGGAGATTTTGCACTGTATCGTTTCGATTTTATTAAATCCCTTTTGTACGCCAAATTGAATCGCCAAAACAGCGGTATTTTGTAACCGCAGCGGCTATTTTGTTTGTTTAGGTGGGGATATGGCGAAATACGCGAGGGAAAAATCGCCAAATAAACAAGCGGAAAATGCAGAATTGCTGACATGTAGTGTTCTGACTGTTTCATGTATGTCTTGGGTAATTGTACATTGTTATACTCCCATGTGCACTTGACAGCAAAATATGTTCACGTATGATAAATTGAAATTTGTGAAAGAATTTCAGTTTTTTTCATTATTTTTCTTTTCTTTCCTAATTAATATATTTCATGGCAGCAAATTTTTAAAAATTTTGATTTCAATAACTTTAATGCCCTTGTTTCCTGTTTTCTTGCTATATATATTTATTATTCAATCAATTTTTGGAATTGTGAAATTCGTTTGCACGTTCGGTTGCACTTTAATGCAATATTTTCTTATATATACATTATTTTTATACAGAATTTAAGACAAATATTTTAACGAATGTAGAACTTAGCAGAACTAAACAGAATTTCCCCAGAACAGTTATAATTTAGACATTGCTTGCTTCTGTAGTTTTCTTCATAACATTAGTACATTTGGAATTTTTCTGTATACAGTGCTGTTTACTTTTTTAACTTTAATTATAAAGATTTTTTTTTCTGGTAACTTTATTGTCTACTTTATAATGAAACACAACACATGAAAAGATATTATTACTTGATTATTTCAGTTCTGTTGGCTAATTGTAAAATTTCATTTTATTCATCTTCAGTTCTTAATACTGTTTTTGTGTAAATTTTATATGTATTAAATTTTTATTTATTTTTAAGATGTGTATAATTACAGCTGTTTTTATTTTAAAACTTATGTGGGATATTGATGTGTAATTCAATAAAATTCAACAGGGAATTATTGAGAAAATTGGAATTATTGTCCCTCAAAATTTAGATTTCCTTTAAAATTGTTTTAATTTCTTTTGCTGTTCATAATAATGTTCAATGGGAAGGAGAGTGTGACTAAAAAAATGTCCTCCTCAATTATAGTAAATTTTATTTAAAATATTTATTTAATTTTTTTTATTTACTATTTTTTTTCATTTGAAAATGGAATAGAATAAAGACGAAAGAATCCACTTCAGTATATTTCTGAGAATAACTATTACCTAATTCAGCAATCCATTTAAAATAAATATAGATGCTTTTGTGATAAGTAGTATAAAAATATAGTAAGTAAGTAGTAATATTATTTATTCTTTTCTATTTGTTAGATTCTTTATTTCTGAAATTTTTCACATATTATCATTATATAACCGCCGGGACTCGAACCCGAAACCTATGGTATTGAGCGCCAGAGCGCTATCCACTCGGCCATTCAGGCCCCAATTAGCAGATATGGGAGAAAAATTTCTCTAAATACTAATTTTTTGCCTTTTCTCATAAATTTTCCTTATGTTATATTGAATACTTGCAGATGTGATCCGGCTACATAAAATACAACAATTTTAATTTTTATAAATTTACTAGTAAGTATAGTTATTAGTAATAATAAAAAATAACAATGAAAAATCCATATTAACATTTGGCAAATTTTAAAGGAAAACTTATTTTGAACTGCTATTAAAATATTAATAAGTCTATATTATAGAACGAGGGGCCTGAATGGCCGAGTGGCTAGCGCTCTGGCGCTCGGTACCACAGGTTTCGGGTTCGAGTCCCGGCGGTGCCATGGATGTTTGTAGTGGTTCGGAATCCACTTTAAACTGTATGTCCGGTCTAATAGAATCGTAGAGCGTTGCGCGGGCATTGTTACTCCGCGTGAGTGGTTTATCTTCAAGTTACACGCACCCCCTGGGTAATGCAAAGTGAGTACATCTGTGCAGCGCTTGCCTTAAGGCATCCAACACCAAACTGTCTAAGTGTTTTCCAGCTGCATTAGAAAGAAAAAAAAAAAATATTATAGAACGATGTAACAAACTAAAAAAAAAAATTTTAAAAATCACAATAACAAAAATTTACATTCAAAAGAATTTCTACAGAAAATTAAAAAACTGTATAAAATAAGTTATCCTGCCGCCAGATGGCGTTAATCATATGAAAACCCAAATTTTTTCATGTAATTGTTTTTACTAAGAACAGATAATTATAACATTCTAACACTTTTTTTATATTTTAATTAGAATATTTATATGATAAATATATTATGTATAAAAAGTATTAATCTCACTACACTGTTTGAATTCTATAGTCACCAGGAATTTGAAACAGTAATAATGAAAAAATTTTTTTTTACTAGTTGAGGCTAGCTTGAATATTTCCATCTTTCCCGATTTTTTTATGAGTTTCGTAAAATTGTACAATCAGCAGTTTCTTGTTAATTTGTGGTTTACACTGCAAGAAGAGCAAATAAGGGAACATGAGAAAAAAAAAACGGATTGCGAATTGAGACTGAAAATAAAATGATCAATAAAGTAAGTTAGGACAATTGGATTTGAAAAGCAGAGAAACATCTGTTGTTTGATATGGTCTTGTTAACATTGCGATATTTTCTACTTAATTTCGTGCGATGTTTAGGTTTTATTACATTAATGCTTTCAAGATTTCATTTTTATTAAAATTATTAAGGAATCTTTTCATTGATATATTTAAATGGTTTTCTTTAATGAGATATTGAGAACTAATTTAATATGAAAATAATTTCTCACTTTTTTCAAGTTATTATCTAAATATAAGCATTGAATCTAGCAATATACCCTATTAAAGTAAGCATAAAACGATAGGAACAGAAATATTTGAATTATATGAAGCACTTATTTTTTATAACATAAAAATCAATAAAGAATTTACCACTACGTGATGGGAAACACTAGGATTTAATAAGGAATATATAGTAAAACATTGAAACTTCTGTTTTTTCTTTATTGAGCACGTGATGAATCACATGCTCTTATGCTTTATGTATAAAGTAGCAGAACTTAACAGAAGATTTTATCTTGCTTCACAAAATGCAAACTTTACATAATTATATATCGCAATTTTAAAAGTGATAGATTGTTCGAAATTGTTATATTTATGAGCAAAACCTGTCTGCTACATGTATGTTGGTCTTTAAAATTGCAACATCACGAAGGATAAATAATTCGTAAGAGATCACGTTTTTGTCTTGATGTTGCAATTGAAATAATTTATAACAAACTTCCATAAGCTAAGTTGATTTTTTGAAGTTAAACTTTTTTTTAAATTTGCTCAAACTCATATGCTCATATAATGTTTTCCTTTAGTCTTTAAATAGAGATTGCGGCGTGACGTTCAATTATCTAGCGATCTGGTCTTTGGTAGAATAGGCTTCAGATTCGAATCATGGCGGTGGTACATGATGTTTGTTAGCGGTTTGAAACCCACGTTAAAATATAGGTACTAGTCTAATTAGCCAAAGTGTGCAGAAATTTACCGTAGAGAGACAAACCAAACCTTAAATAAAGATTATTTATCCAGGAATTTTTACCTAAACCTTCAATTTCTTTTTGAAATATAATTATTTAGAAGATTAAAATTATTAAGTTAAGTTTTCACAACATTTTTATTTCATATCTATCACCCTTAAATTTAATAGATACTTCTAATTAAATAAAAAATGTTGTGATTTAATTTTTTCATCTATTTTCCACGAGTTTGAAAAAACTACCTCTTTCACTAGTTATAAACGAAATGAAACAAATTTGGAAAGATTAGAGTACGAAGACACGATATTTAAACTAAAACTGAATTAAAACCAGTAAATAGCGAAGAATGTAGAAACACTGATGCAAAAATTACAAAATAATAATAATAAAATAAAATATTCCAATGTCCACACAATTAAAAGCTGTAGTGGATCCTGGAAGATGTCCTACTAGGAGGTAATCAACTGAAATATTACATTTAATAATAGGTAGAAATTTTTTATATATAGGATGATCATGACTCCGCTTGTTGCTTTAATTAAGGCAACACCAAGACTGCTATAGATGCAGACATGGAGGTGGCACATGCATTACAATGTACATAATACATACAGTGGACGGGCCTACCAGTTAATGATAAATCTCTCTTATCTAAACGTGAGTTAGACTAGTCTGTATGTTATCTTTACTCATGCTATTAAAAATAAAAACGTGCTATCTATATATTCTTCTTCAATGCCGCAACAGCCCCATGGTTGGCTGCCCCCCCTCCCCGTCTGCCTACTGGCAGATTCCGAAACATGAGATGTTTTACTTTTACGGGATGGGGTTGGAAATCTATATATACTATATCTATACATCTTAGGATTAAACAAATTAGAAAAAAAGAAAGGTTTTTAATATTATATATATATATATAATTTATTATTTTCTTAATTTTTATGCATAGCATTCATATCTCATATCATGGTTTACAGTTTTGGAAACGGAAGATACTGCGATAAAATTTATGCTGGAAATAGGATTGATTGCATCAGCATTTTCTCTTTGACCTACGTCTCCAAAGTGTAAAACAGTTATGGTAGTAAGTAAGAGTCCTTAGAAATTATGGTAGTAAATAATAGAAATAAGAAATTGGGATTTAAATATGTGTGTACAAAAAAAAAAAAAAGGGAATGGGCAAAGTTACTGTGGATCCTCTAAAAGTGCATTCTCAGAAAACTGCCAATTGCCATTTCGCGATGTTTTATTCGTTCTGTTCTTCATTTGTCGATTGAAAGTCTCTGGCGTGTAATAATGATGTGCTCGTGTTATTAAAATATCAATTGTTAACGTAAAATAAATCAAGAGTACTCCAGTATTCTCCCTAGAACGCAGAGCATTATATAATGGTGTTTATAAAGAAGCAATTATTGCTAGAAATGATTATAAATCAAACTTGTCTGCTTCAAGTGTTTTAGTTGTTATGATAAAATTGTATCATCATACAAAGATGTTTTTTATCATTCATCAACTAGCCATATTAAAGGAGAAATTCTACAACTTATCTTGGCAGCCTGACGGCCAATTGGCTAGCGATCTTGCCGTTGGTAGTATAAGTTTCAGATTTGAATCCTTCGCATGGATGTGTGATGGCGGCTCGTTATCCATGTTAAACTGTTGATCCTGGTCTAGTTAGCCCAGCATGTGCAAAAAATAACTGTAAAGCGATAAACCAAACCAACATATCTTGAGATCTATGATCTATATCTTGAGCGGATAATCTGGGAATTGAAGAGCATATGGTATAAAGTAATAATAACTAAATTAATTAAATGAAAGATTCCCATTAAAAATTATTCGAAATAAATAGTTAAATAAAAAAATAGAGACACAGCCATGGATTTCTCTTCGTTTTATAATATAGAAAATATGAGTGCAACGTTACATTTCTGAGATCGGTATTCTAGGAATGAGTATGTGCAATTTGTTCTAAAAGTTGGTAATTAGTTATGATGGAAAGCGCCTAGAGGTTTTGGTGGATACTTGAGCTAAACTTTTTTATAATCAGTGCGCATGTTTCCAAACATATGCACAGCGTCCTCTAATGAAATTTTTATAACATTGATTGATCTGTGTAAAAAGCATGTGTAGGAATTTTAATAGTATGTATATATAATTCGTGCATCAATTCTATTATCTGTTGGCAGTCCAGAATACAATATAAGAATGACAAGAAATATCAAAGTTATATCTATTAGATAAATTCCAACTATTCTCTTAAAAATTATAAAGGTTAAATGACATAAAAAATACTGACCCTTTCATGGGGAGGAATAGGAAAAACTCGGTGTTTGTGCAGTCACTGCAGTTGGCAATAACTGAGCAACACTGTTCGGCATTGAATGAAAGAGGCGTAGATGTAATCTTCTTGGATATATATGAATCCATGTTCAACCCCACTTTGCAAAAGTTAATTTAGCGTAACAACGGATGGTAGGGTCTGAACCAATCATTCGACACTTATAGCGTAGATTCGACTCATTGCATAGATGTATTCATGAATATATAAATTCATGCTGTTTCCACAAGTTGCAAAAATTGATTTAGCTTAGCAACGGATCGTGTGAGCTGCACCAGTCATTCGCCCATTGTTGACCAGACTTGTTTGATGGTCAACAGATGGAATAGACAAATATAGACATTCAAACTGATGTACGAAGAAAAATTGAACATAACCACTTGCGGTCTCAAATTCACCTGTTCAAATGTGTAGCCATGGGCAAGATCTGAATGTAAGGTAAGAAAAAACGTCAATCCTAAGAGATATAGTGCTGCATTGGACATGCGTACTGAAATTCCTCTATGCTGCAAAAAAACTTCGAATGGTATGTGCTAAAACAATGTGTCGCGCAACAGGTTATATGATTTCTACTGCTTCAATGCGATTTATTAATGCCCTGCATACAATATTCCGGTCTTCATGTGTGGTTCTACAACGAGGTTGCTGCAATCGTTTTCACGTTCGGTCCTTCCCTCCGCCATCTATCGATTGTATATCCACATCACTTTTCCATGAATAAGTTAGATTCGACGACTAATTCATTGGAATTATAATCAGCAACCTCTGACCTGCAAATCTTACCCTGTCACTTTCAGAAACTCGATTGATTAACGCTTGTATTCTTCAACGACGCTTACAACGAAAAACAAAATCCTTAAAAAAACTTTTCCCCTTTTATAACGCCCCCTCCCCAGAAAAAAAGCCTTGATGTGCATCTAACCATTTGTATGCTGCAAAGGCACACGCGTGATACAAATTTTCAGCCTTTTGAATGCTTCTTTCATGGTGGTGTAATTTGGATAGCAAGCAGCACTTATTTCTATTGTGTATATTGCATCTGTATATAGATAGCTTTCATACATAAATTTATATGTTTGTGTTAATTGAAAGCATTCTACCTTTTATGACAAATCAATTAACTGAAAAAAATTTTTAATGAGGAAGCAAGTAACTAAATATAAATTTATTTAAGATTTAAAATACAATGGTATCAATTTTTTTGCCAGACAATTGCGTAATAATCCAGAATTTGTGGAGCATAAGGATTGCGAATAGAAAAACTATTCTCTCGATTGGGATCATCTAAAAATTGCAAAAATTTCAAAGTATAACTTCAACTCAAAGATTGAAGATATTTTTCGACATTATTTACAATTTCGGCAATAATAGAACAGGTTGTTTCCTCGGAATCTTCAGACAACTCTGTATAATACAGTTTGCGTATTTCACGCGCACGGCGAACAATTCTACCAACAGTAATAAGAGTATCTACGGACCTCCGTAAGCAGTTGTTTTTATCATTTTCCTTGCGGAATTGTCTTTGCAACGCGCACATCGTAGAATCTGGCACCATCTCTGCCGTCTGAAAATCTTCATAAGCCCAATCACATTTCTGTACTATTGCTCTTTTAAATGTCCGTTCATTCAGAGAGCCTTCTTCTCTGAGTCTGATATATTTTAAGGTATTCATTGTTCTATATGAAGAAAAAGAAAATTTATAAAGAAATTAAGCCTAAATAAGATAAATACTCTTTACAAAAAAGCACAATTTAAAATATTGAATGCATTCTTGTATAGAAACTCATGATTTTATCCACAATATTACTGATATACTTATTTGTTAATAATAAAAAGATACACGTGTGTATTAAAAGTGATGCTACATACCTTTCGCATACTGAACTAGATTTTTTTAACTATAATGCACATAAAAGGTGAACAAATTTAATCTGTTACAGATTTAAACCGTTAATATTCGAATACTTCTGGTGAGTTTGTTTTACTCGTTTCGTAGATTGTAGACATATTGCTGTATTTTGAATTTACTGAATTCAAAGAAAGATTATAAAAAAAATAAGCATAAGTAAGAAAATTTTTACAAAAAGCACCACTTAAAGTAATGAAATGTGTGTTCATTTCTAGTATAGAAATTCAGAAATTTATCCACTATATTATGTATATGTCCAAAAAAATGCTGCAGTAAAAACTAAAACAATGAAAATAAATAATTTTTGAAAAGTTTTGATTCATTCCAATAAGATATGATTCTTTAATTTCGAGGAAGTGAAATATTACTTTTGGAACGCATTTGGGTGCTGCTTTTGCACCGCAAAATTTCAAAAAAGTAAACGTTTAAATTTTTTAAAGTTTAAATTGTGTATAACTTTTAAAAAGCATTATACTCAATTTCATCTAAGCTTTAAAACAAATAAGACCAAGATAAAGTATGCGAATGTCTTCTCCAAGTTTTAATAATTTAACAGATCTGTGGAATATTGTTCGATACTTTAATTTCACAATTCTTTATGCATATTTGAATTTAACATTTTTACCAATTTTTTTTTTTTAAGTTGATTTGACAGATACAGTATTCAAGATCCTGAACACTAAAAGGCTGTAAATGAAAGAAAAATAGCCATAAAGTGGTAAAAATAAGGCCTTTTGTCTACTATTTCTTTTTTTTTTTTTTTTTTTTTGTAAGGCAAATATTCGAATACTTCTGATTAGTTTGTACAGCTAGTGTCGTAGATCGTAAACCTACTCTTGTATTTGTAAGATATATTAGATGTATTACACAGGATGTATGCATTAAATATAATAGGAACATCAAAGATTTATGGGTTAATCCTTGTTCAAAATACTTTGTTATGGTGAATTATCGGTTAGATTTAAATTATTTTTAATCATTGGGAAAAATATCAAAATTTAAAAAAAAAGTTCAGTAACATATCTAGTGAAATGAGTTTTATTTTTATTTCCTGGCAAATCATTTTACCAGAAATTAATAAATGGTAATTCGTCATAAATTTACAACAATTGATTATCAAAAGAAATTGCAGCTAGTTATAATTACATAAATGCTTGATATCGTTCCGTGATTGAAATAATGGAAATTATTTTCTGTTTGAAATATAATTGAATACCTAATAATTAAACTTCGTAATGGATTTTTTTTTCATTTAATATTATCTAAAAGATGGACCGGTTTATATGTAGACACTCTGGATATATTGCAATCATGAAAAAAATCCGCTACTGCTAAATTAATTTCGTTTTTGCTTATTGGAATCTAGAAAACATTCAAATTAATAAAAGTGTTTACAAAAATTGTAAGTTATAGTGCATTAAAAATTCACTGGTCTTGGACGAATATTCCAAATAAACAATAGATTCTGAAAATGAAAACAATTGGCATAATTACAAAATCTGTATTATAAATAATTTATTGGTCTACTTTAATCCCCCCTAACCCATTCTGTTCAAGTGCCTAGTTAAAATCTAGATAATTTATTTTCTGATTAGAGGATGGTCAATATTTGAAATTCAGGTCAGAGAAAATGCATCTTTATACCATGAAATATTACATCTCATTTACAATTTTATGACATTTTAATATTTTTATTGCAGGAAATCGGAATTTACAAATAATTTTTGGAAAACAATTTTTTTAGAATTCTGACCCTCGATTTTCTTTCCGAAAAAAAAAAAAATTGTGAAATCGAATCAAAAAGTATTTTTTATTACTGCAATTCATTCAAATTAATGTGCATTTCTAATTTTTAACGGATGTAAATTCTTGGAAAATTTATAAAACTCCAGATTAATTGCTTTGCTATCACCGAATTGTATACATATCACATTTTGAACACTTGCACAAAAATTGTTAACCAACTGCATAAAATAGAAACTAAAGTTGTGCAGTTAATTACACTTTTAAGAATACCTTAATGTATGTAAATCATTTACCTGTATTTGTAAAATGTAGTCAATGTTCTGTTACAAAAGTTGCTTTGTCAAAGTCACTGTAAAAGTTGTCAACTAGTCGGCTATTTAGTATACTGACTACAGCATGGTTTCACCCTCCACTTGTTAAAAAAGGTAATTGGAAAATTTGGCGTCAAGTAAACAAATTGTTTGGCGAAAATCAAAAATTCAGTTAAACAAGCGTTTTAGGGATTATATATTTTTCTTTATTTTCTTGGCCAAATACAAAATCATGCCAATCGCTGAGCATGCGCAATACACCAGTATCAAAGAGTTGAACTACTATAGCCGTTGTAGAAAGGTAAGTTGCATCAAATTCTATAAAAGTGAATGACAAAATCATTTTGTTATCAAAGGTGAAAATTGTTGAGTGTTGCTATGAGCGCGATTATGTAACAGTGATATATATATATATATATATATAATTTCACACCAAATATTTTCACAAGTTTAGTTTCTGTTTTTTGTTCAATGAAAACCAAGGAGGTAGGGTAAATAGTAAATAAATCAATCAATGGTTTCAAACCCACCATTTCAAGATCTTTCACTATCTTACAGGAAGTTTTCAACGGAATGATCACCCAAAAGTGTATCATAAGTTCTGAAAGATAGCTTATCTTCTAAAGTCACTACTAAAAATACATCAAATATATATAAATCACACGATAAAGCAAATTAATTATATCTACCGGCCACTTTGATACATCCAGAGAACTGGTAAATACGAACGTTATCGCGAGAATTTCGATTATAGTACCGCTCCTTTACGAGGAAAAATCCCAAACCTATTCTACTGCAATATTCTCACTGATGTCATCAGAATGCATTGATCTAATCTCCAGTTCCTCTTCCACACAGACAAATTCCCCATCGATTAACTATATGTAATATATCCTCAAATCCTCTCCACTTTTCCTTTTTGGCTATTTTAATTCTCTTTATCCTATTTTTGGTTCAAATTCTTCAAATAACAGTTTTGACACTTAGATCAATTAGATTCTTAATAATAATTTAGATATTCTAAATAACGGTTACACCAACTGATATTATTTATTCGTCATCTCTTATTGACCTCTTCATTGCCAGTACAGATATATATGCACGAATATTTTTTTTATCCTTATTCTCTCAGACTCTTTCAACTCAAATAATAATCAAAAACAGTGTAGATAGACAATTTTGAGGCCTGAACTTCATTTTCTTGAAGAACAACAGAATGTCACTTGCACATTTGTGTCTAAAGTCTTTCTTGTTCAACACTTTATATTATAATAAGAAAACTACAGAATTTCTCATCAACCAACACAACACACAATGCAATAGATTTTCAAGATAAAAAAAACTTTCGTATCAATCGCGAACTCAACTTTCCCGCATTAGCGGCTTAATGGCCAATTGTCTTGCACTGAGGCCTTTGGTTCCAGGTTTGAATTTGGCAATGGAATGGATGTTTGTTAATGGTTTGGAATCCACTTTAAACTGCATCTCCCAGTTTGTTTAACCGTAGTGTGCCCAAAATGAACGTACAGATAAAAACCAAATTTCCCGAAACCTTTCGATAGCATACAAGAAGACTTTTTGTCAGACATTGTCGTTTAATATCACAACTTAAAAGATAAAATTGAATTCAATTAGAGTTTCTACTGTCTATAATGGAAAATTATCAAAACTATTCAAAATAGAAATAATCATCTCGTCAGAGACAAGATCCTTTGTAATATTAGTAATCACAAATCCGACTCAACATGCAAATCCTTTGGCATCCCACTTCAATAAACTCTCCGACAAACAAATTATTAACCTTCATTTTGAGACGTTTTCTTTCATCGCTATTGTAGCCCTTTTATATTCGGTGAATTACAAGCGGCTATACGCGCTGCTCCCAATACTTCCCCAGGAGTGACGACAATCCAGTTAAATTAATTTAAATCCTTTACCGTCAAAATCTTCAACTATATCATATTTATGATTACATTTGACCCAAAATGGTATAAATAGGTTCACTAATCAAATCAATCAAAAGATTTTTTACCTAACCTCTCAATTGCCTTAAAATATCCATTTTAAGCAAAATCTTTTGAACGCATTGTACTCCAAGAGAATCATTTCATTTTCCAGTTCTCGGCAGATTCAATCATTATCACTCCAGCTTTGTTCCTTTAAGAAATGTGTCACTTTGTCATAAAGATCACCGGCTCTTAAAATTGCTAAGAATTGTTTTCGTATTTTTAAATTAGACATTTCTATGACTTATGATTCTGTTCGGAATTATGGTTTAAGATATAAAAATGTAATCATTTATATTCTGTCCAAGTATACCATGATATACAAAGTTCAAGCCTTTTTGAATGCTTCTTTCATGTTGGTGCAATTTGGAAAACAACAGCACTTATTTGTATGTGTGTATTGCATTTGTATTTATAGTATTCATAAATTCGTAAGTTTGTGCTATTTTAAAGAATTGTATTTTTTAATTAAATCAGTTTTAATTGTTTAAAAGGTCAATATTATAAATACAGAGTTTCATTTTTTAACATCTTAATTTAAAGAACTGTATAAGTTTAATCATCAATTGAAGAGGACAATGTTCTATTAAACACTTAAATTATATCAATATCAAAAAAATAAAAATAGCAGATTACATTTATAAACAGTGCATTCTCATGTCAATTACTGATCTGTCTTTCAAATATTAATTGAATCAAACAGTGCTCAAGTAAGAATTAAAAAAATTGAGATACGAAAGTGACTACTTGATCCATATTCTTATAATGAACTATCCCAAAAACAAAAATATGTTTTTTAAATTTGGTAACGTTTACAGTAAGTCAGTTTCCAATATCTTTCGTTCTATTCTTTTTTCAATGGTAAAAATTGAAAACAGAAAAAATGGCATTTTTCTATCTTATAAACTGTACCAAATCACTGACCAATTTGTTTGAACCCTTAAAAACTTTGATTTCACCTAATGCGTATTCGTAAGAAATCTCTTTTTTAATTAAACCTTTTTATCAATCCTTTATATACAAAGTAAGAAATATGTGTGCTTATCTAAATCAAAAGAATTAAAAAAATACCAAATTGATGTTCATTTGTTAAACTTAGTGATGGAGGAGCTATAGTAAAAAACAATGCTGCAGTAACTTGAAATACATCCTATCGTAATTTTCTTCTATTTATAAGATTCATTATACATAATGGAAAATATTTAGAGAAAAAGGTGTATCTGAAGAATCTCGAGAAATTTGAAAATTTCTCAAAAAATTTGCATGAGAGAATGAACCAAAATATTACATTCAATCTATTTAAATAATAAAATTTTATATTTTTATTCTACAATAAAGTTAATGGCTCCTCTGTTCTAAATTTGCCATCTAATCTTTGAGTAACTCAAATTTCTTTCTAATCACGGGTCAAGTAACTAAATATAAATCCTTTATTTACGATTTAAAATACAAAGGTATTTCATTCACTGAAATATACTCAAATATTTGAAGACAAAACTGATATATTGCACAATTTGTGAAGTAGGATAAGGTTCGCCATTTTCTGAGAAGTATGATAGGTCATCTAAATGTCGCCAAAATTTCAAGCTATTACTTAAACCCATGGATTGAAGATATTTTTCGACAACTTTATTTATCACTTTGGCAATCACTGAACAGGTTGTTTCCTCGGATTTTCATATAAACCTGAACAATACAATTTATGTCGTTCACGTGTACGGCGAACAATTCTACCAACAGTCAAAAGCGTATCTATGGACTTCCGTAAGCAGGTGTTTTTATCATCTTCCTTGCGGAATCGTCCTTGCAACATGCGCATCGTAGAATCTTGCACCATCTCTGCCGTCTGAAAATCTTCATAAGCCCAATCACATTTCTGCATTATCGCTCTTTAAATGGCCGCTCCTTCAGAGAGCCTTCTTCTCTTAGTCTGACATATTTTACGATATTCATTGTTCTATACGAAGAAAATGAAAATTTATAAAAGAAATTAAGTCTTAATAAGGTAATAAGGTCTCTTACATAAAAGCGCTACTTACAAATATTAAAATGTATTCTTGTGTAGAACTCATGAATTTATCTACAATATTACTGATAGGTTTGCTTATTTATTAACAAAAAATATTCATGTGTATTAGAAGTTCTGCTACAGACCTTTCGCATTCTGAACTAGGATTTGCTTTTTATTTTTAACTATACTGCACATCAAGTTCAAACAAATGTCATATGTTACAAATTTAAACTTTTAAGTAAACAATTTAAATTGTATAAAAACTGTTAATTAGTTAAAAATATTTAGTAATTTATTATTAAAATTACTCATTTATTAATACAATGGATTGAAATTAAAATTGATTTGACAAACTCAGTATTCAAGATCCTGAATACTAAAAGTGCAAAAAAATGAACGAAAAATTGCAGAAAAGTAGTACAAATAAGGCTTCTCATTTCATTCCTCTTTTTCGCAAGACAAATATTCGAATATGTCTGGTGAGATTGTTCAACTGTTTTCGTAGATTGTAGACATTGGTGTATTTTGAATTTATTGAATTAAATTTTTTATGCGGAATGTAAGAGTGGAACATTTAAATGATTTTTAAAAACTTTTGATGACTTGTTGCACTTATTTCATTTAAAGAACATTTCAAAAAATAAATGAATTCATTTGTGTTTTATGATGTATGCATCATTAACACAAATGAATCACCTCACACAAAGAATTAAGTGTTACTCAAAACAGTCAGTAAACTCGTATTTGATTTTAATTTAATTTAACCATGAAAGTCGTGTATATCCGTTCTATACAAGGCGTCTCTAAAGTAAGTGGAGATAAAATTAAATATGCTGGTATAGTAGTTGTGTAGATAGGGCATGAATAAGTGCTAACACAAATGGAAGATATGAACAATGAGAAAGACAGTTAAAAAGAAACAAACATAGTAACAATTAAACTTTTACTATAGCTTAGAAAGAGTGGGGACCAAACAATAAATGCAAGATTCTTATACATTAATAAAAATGTCTGGAATGTCATGCACATTTCATTTAAATGCACACTGAAAGGAACGTTATACAAGATACTTTGACTTCTTCCCACAGTTTTTCCAACTGTACACATGTGGGTGTACCCAGGCAAGGATTTATATGAAAAGAGGGTCCTAAGCTATTTCACTTATGAGGCCCTTTTCACCTCCTATTTTTAAGTTTGTAAATTACATGAGATATAATAAACGATGACGATTTGTAGGTTGACGGAGCTCCTTGGTATGGGTAACCGCTAACTCCTTCTTTGCATGTGAGAGGGAAGTTATTTTAGCTTTAAGCCCATTGCATTAAAAATAAAACAATTAAAATAGAGATAATAATATATGGAGAGGAGAAGTTTTTTTCTTCTTTTCAATAAAGTGTTTAATAATTAATAATTATAATTTAATAATTAAAATAATAAAGTAAAAAGAGAATTTTGAAGAATTACAAACTGAACGTAGTTTGAAAGAGAACTTAAAAATAAAAATACTTTCAGTAGGTTAATCAAAAAGGAGTACAAGTTAAAAATAACAAAAACGTTTCAGAGCAGTTTGTTAAGAGAGGATGAACTGGTAATGACGGGGGAAATCTGCGAATCGTACAAGGTCAGTTGCAAGTGAACGATAGAAGAGCAGAGCCTGGGGGAGGGGAAACGACAACGTTTCGACTACCAAGTCCTGTAAACAATATAGTCACTACGTGGCATTGTTCGATGGTTTGAGCATATGCAGTTGGCAAAGATTTGTAGCTTGTCAGCTTTATTGTTGGTAGAATTAATTTGATTGATTAAATTTGGAAGATTTTTGATATCAGTGAAAAGGGAAATAAATTCTTTCATTAATATAACAGCATTTTGAAATAAGTTGAGATCTTCAATGCCAGGTAGGAAATTTGGTTGGTTTTTGCTTTACAAAAGTTGAAGGAGGTACAGCTGCAGGTGAGATATATATATAAAAAAGTAGATTATTACTGATATATATATCAATGTTAAATGAAACATGTTGTGATGGGTACTAATCTTTATAAAAAATGTGGCACGGATAATATGAGGCCCCTATGGATCTTTAAGCCCTAGGCTGAAGCCTAGTTAGCCTATAGAAAAATCTGGCCCTGGCTGTACCGCTATAGAGTATTAGTTCACTTAAGCATGAACGTCAAAAACGCTCTCATCACAACTTGCTGTGCACATTGAATCGGACAAAGACCACGACCATCAGATTTGGCATGAATGGATTTTTTCTGTTGGAACATTAAAAATGGCCTAAAAAAGTTGATTGAAAGTCCCAAATGGATCGAATTAAGATTAGGTAGTCAGACTTACAGTTGCTTCTGGAAATATGGTCAAAGTAAAAACACATACCAGTGAAATGGATTCATATTTATTTCTTGACGAATCATTTTTCCACACATTAATAAAACAAAAATTCGTGGTACATTTACAATAATTGATTTTTAAAACAGACTTCATCAAGTTATAATTAAATAAAAGTTTAGTATCATTAAATAATTGAAAGAATGGAAATTATATTCGATATGAAAAATAATTGAAAACCAGATAATTAAACTTTGTGTTGAATTCATTTTTGTTCATGTAATTTCCCATTAATCTCCAAGATAGCATTAAAAGTATTTTTTAATGTTTATTTAATTCAAAAATATATTAAAATTCATGTACGAACCGTAATAGATCATGAAAAAATTCCGAAGTGCTCAACTCATTTCGTTTTTGTTTATTGGAATCTAGTAAGCATTCAAATTAATCCGAAGTAAAGTACGAAAAATAGTAAGTTACAGTACATTAAATATTCAAGGATTTTGGAGGAATATTTCAAATAAACAAGGGAATCTAAAAATGAAAACAATTGACATGATTACAAAAATCCTGTATTATAGATTATTTATTTTCCACTCTAATCCCTCACCCATTCTTTTAAAGTGTCTAGTTAATATCTCGATTATTTTTTGTTTTTTCCTTAGAGGATTGTCAATATTTGTGTAAACTTAAAAAATTTCGCGACAGAAGGAATGCATCTTTATACCATAAAATATTACATCTTATCTAAATTTTCATGCTTTCTTTTATATTTTTATTGCCTAAAATTAGGAATTTACAAACAAGTTTTGTAAAACGTTTGTTTCAGAATTTCTGATCATCGATTTTCCTTCCGAAATTACAAATTTTAAACTCAAATTCATACAAGTGGTTTTTTTTTTTTTATTACTTAAACTTCAATTCAAATAAATTAATGAACATTTCTGTTTTTAAATTTAGGTAAATTTAAATTCTTAAAAAAATTCCTAATTCATATAAAAAAATCATATTAAATGTTTTGCAAAAATTTATACATTTTACACACTTACACAAAAATTATTACCTACCTGTATAAAATAGGAACTAAAGTTGTGCACTCATTTACATTTTTAAAAATACTTTTTGTGCGCAAATTATTTACCTGGATATGTCAAATGTAATCAATGTCCTATTCCTAAAGTTGCTTTGTTTATTATGACTCTAAAAAGTTGTCAACTAGTTGTATATTTAGTATGCTAACTACTACAGTTTCACTCTCCACTTGTTAAAAATGGTAATTGGAAAAAAGTAATTTGGTTAAAGGTAATTTGGCAAAAGGAATCAAATTGTTGGCGAAAATCCCAAATCCAGTTAAACCTGCATTTTAGGTATTATATATTTTTCTCTTTCTTACTTGGCAAATAAAAATCACGCCAAATTTCTGAACGCGCAATACACCAGAAAACCAAAGAGTTGAACTTTTATGGCAGTTTTAGAAATGTAAGTTGCATCAAAATCTACAAAAGAATATCATCCTGTTGGGGCCTGAATGGCCGAGTGGTTATCGGTAGGTTGGGCCTCTGGCGCTTGGTACAACAGGTTTGAGTTCGAGTCCCGGCGGTGCCGTGGACGTTTGTAGTGGTTCTGAATCCGCTTCAAAACCGTAGGTCCTGGCTAACATGATCGTAGGTATTGTTACTCCACGTCCATAGCTTATCTTCTAGTTACACGCACTTCCTGGATAGTGCTAAAAGATTAACGTCTGTGCAGCGCTTGCTTTAAGACATCATAGACAATTGTCATCAAAGTACAGCTCTAATCTTAATGCTTCTTTCAAAGCTCATCATGATAATCTAACAAATATACAAATCGCGTTCTATCATGACGTCATTTTAAAATTTACAATCATTTCAAAATCTTTCAGTATCATGCTCGAAGTTCTCAAGGGGAATGATCTTTCAAGTGCATCATAAAGTTCTGAAAGCCAACATATCATCCAATTCTTTCGTCCACTTTGATACCTACACAGAACTGAAAAATATGAAAAAATTATCGTGAGCATTTCAATTGCAGCATTCCTTTGCGAGGGAAAACCCCAATCCTATTTCTACTTCTTACTATTCTCACTGATATATCATTAGAATTCATTGATCTATCCCAGTTCCTCTTCCCCACAGACCAATTCACCATCGATTAGCTATAAGTAATGTATCCAAAATCCCCTCCCCTTGCATTATTCTAAACTATTTTAATTCTCGTTATCGCTTTTTTGGTTCACACTCTTAAATAACAGTTTTGACACTTAGATCAATTGTATTCTAAATAATACTTTAGATATTCCAAATACCAGCATACCAACTCATATTATTCCTTCTTCATTTTTTATTGATCTCTTCATTGTCAGTGCAGATTTTTTGCTAGCGGCTGCCTAGCAGCCAAGGTGCTTCGCACCAACACAAATCATCAAAAGTGCAGATTTTTTTTTCTTCATTCTCTCAGACAGCAGAAAAACTGTAAATCTTCAATACGATTGCTTGATTGTCGATACGAGACATTTATACAATGACCATCTCAATACCGTTTGATGAAAACAATGATTTCTATGGACGCTAGCGGTTTATATAACTGATGGGTCGCAGTTTGCCATATTATTTATTTTCTCCTGTTTATTGAAACATTCTTCTATGTAAGACAGACGAATTTTTAAGATTAGTAACTTACATTAAATTATAACAGAAATTATAAAAGTCGTTTGAGACACATTAATAATTAATTTAATCTTTATATCTCTAAAGAAAAAAAAATCACGCATTCATGTTATATTTCTTCATGATCTAAATTTTTAATTTAAATGTACTTCTCAAATATTGCGTACAACATTTCGGTAATAAACTTTTACTGCCGTTGTGTTAGTTAAAAAATTAATCATATTCCTATTCTAGCTTGGTTTTATGAAGAAAATACACAATTGATTTTGGTTTTATTACGATCATATGAACAAGACTACTTCTAATACTTTTTTTTTTATTAGAATATCACAGATTTGTCTCTCTACTGTCATTTTTTGCACACTAAGCTAATTAGACAGGGCCTACAGTTTAACGGGGATACCGAACCATTAACAAACATCCATGGTACCGCCAAGATTCGAAACTGAAGCTAGTGGTACCAAAGGCCAAGCATTAGAGGATTGGACATCATGCAGCATATTACCAATAAATCAATGATATGAAAGGAAATTTGAGTGTGTACTAAAAATAAACACAAGTTTCCATAGAAATCGGACTCTATGTAATGTGTAGTTTTGGAGTTTTCTCTTGCCTCTGAATCCGTTAGAGTACGAATATATGTGTTATTTCTAATAAAACTGCAGCTATAAAATTGTAATAAGTAAGTTTTAGAAAAGCAAACTCAAAATGAACCGATAAAAACGATTTAAAAATTCAATATTTTTATCATCATTTCACATAAACCAGTTATGCGAAGAAAAGATAATGAAAACATTATTAAAATAAAATCTTTAAAATAAGTTCAAAAAAAAACATAAACTCATGTTTGTGAAAATTGCAACACCATGAAGGACTTACGCGAGTGATCTGAAATTTTCAGGAAATGCAAATTAGCGCATGATATGCAAATTATTAGAATTTCAAATCCGTAGCGCATGCGTATGTTGAGCAGCGCCCTCTGAACGGCGGATGGATCCGAATAAATAGACGGCAGTAGCGAGGCGTGTATGGTTATCGGTAATTATCTGCTAGTGGTAAACGTTAGATCAATCGTTACTAATGCATCGTCGACGAAAGAGAGTGAGATTTGAACAACTTACAGAGTTTGAACGGGGGAGTATCATCGGTCTTCGTGAAACTGGATTGTCTTATCGTGCAGTAGCTGCTCGTGTGCAGCGTAATCCCAGCACAGTGATGCGTCTTTGGAAGCAGTGGACGGACGAGTGTCGGACAACTCGGAAATCGGACAACTCGGGAGTGGACCCCGAAATGTGACGTCAGCTCGCGATGATAGAAACCTGGTCCGCATGGCGCTGACGGACCGTACAGCTTCCTCTAGACAATTGGCAGCACAGTGGTCAATAGCTACAGGTGTTTCATTGTGTGCTTTATCAATTCGTAGACGTCTGCTGCAGCGTGGACTGCGCGCAAGGACTCCTTTATACAGGATCATTCTCACGCTAAACCATCGCCGCCTGCGGCTACAATGGGCCGCTCAGCATAGAGACTGGCGTGCTGATTGGCAGCATGTCATGTTTCTGACGAATCCCGCTTTAATTTGGGGTACCATGATGGCCGCATTCGTGTCGGACGCTATGCCGGTGAACGCCACCTTCCGGAGTGCATTATCGAACGCCACAGTGGACGAACACCCAGAGATATGGTCTGGGGTACCATAGCATATCATGGACGATCTCAATTGCTAAAAAATTGTGGGCAATCTGAACAGCAACTGGTACATCAGTGAAGTTCTACAGCCCCAAGCTATTCCCTTCCTTCAAAGCATGCCAGGCGCTGTATTTCAACAGGACAATGCACGCCCTCATATCGCTAGGGTTGTTCAATCCTTCTTTGCAGCGCGGCAGGTACAGCTTCCTTGGCCTGGGTATTCCCCGGATATGTCGCCGATTGCAAATGTGTGTGATTTCGTTGGTCGGCGTCTCGCTCGTGATCCTCGTCCTGTTGCTTCTGCAGACGAACTTTGGGTGCGCATACAAACAATACGGAATGCTTTTCCTCAGGCAGACATTCAAAATTTGTTTGACTCCATGCCACGTCGTGTAGCAGCACTTATTGCGGTGCGTGGTGGCTACACAAAATACTGATTCCGATCTCTTGTTATTGTTTGAACATTTAATCATTTATTTGTACCACTACCACTCAACTGTGTATTAAATTTCATTCAATTTTGACGATTCCTTCATGGTGTTGCAATTTTCACAAACATGAGTTTATTTTAATACGGCAATGAATGCTAAAAGTGGGCAATTAAAACAAGACACAGAAATGACCGATATTATTTGGTTTCGGAAAATACGAATTTACATCCTAAGTTATTTTCTTGTTAATTTTTACAAGCTGAAAATTAGCTATTTTTCGCACAATGTCTAACGAATTATAATTTTCTAAACGAATTTAAAAAAAGGAAACGGAAAAGTCCTTGTTTAAAAGAAAAAAAATATAAAATATTCTATATAAAATAAAAATTTATGGTAAAATATATATATATATATTCATATGGTTTAATTAAATCCATATGAATAGATATAAAAAATATATTATGTACACATTGGGAAAAAAATTAATAATTGATTTATAAATTGATTTAGCAAATCACATTAAAAATTAAAATGCATAAAAAGAAAAAAATAATCATTTGCTGAAGTAATTTATCTTTAAATATTTAAAAGAAAAAAATAAATTTGTAAAATAAAAAGGAAATTTTGTAGCACATTATAGAAAAATTATATTTTTAAAAAATAAATAATTTTCTTTACCAAAATAAATTTTTTAAAATAAATTAAATACAATTGAGATAAAAAAATCAGAAATAAAAATTTAAATAGAGAATGTTTGATTAGATGAACGCTTCGCGTTCAGACACTCGACATCTTTGTGCAACTTAGTAATAGAGAATGAAATTACTTACAGAAATAATTATTTGTAAAATAAAAAGAAGTTTGTTAAATGAGAAAGAAAATTTGCAAAGAAAAAAATAAAATAACAAAAATAATAAATAAATTTCTTTTTACCAAATAATTTTTTGTAAAATATTCAAATTAAAAAGCAAACAAATTAAAAAAAAATTATCCAGCTAAAATAAAAATTAAAAAGCTTAAAAAAAAAAAATGAATCCCTTTACCAAATAAATTTCATAAAATTAAAAATACAGCCAAATTAAAAAAAAATCGAAATATCGAAAGAAAAAGTTAAAAAAAAAAAAAAATTATATCATTTTAAAATATCGTGTTAGAGTAAACATTCCGATGTTGCCAGCGGAAAATATTTTCAGGGAAAAAAAAACTTCTTTCAAACTCTTCCCTCTCCACCAAAATGAAAAAAGTTTCTGGTTTCTGAAAGCAGTTATTATAATGGACACCATCAATGATTCGAAAACCAATGCTCATAAGCCCAATCAACAAACGTTACCATTGCGTCCAATATCAATTGGTGGAAACTCAACATTAACGTTATTCATTTCTTTTTTACTTTTATGACAACGCCCATTGGTTAAAATAAGCAAAATTCTTTTTTTTGACACCTCATTTTAATATTAAATTCGTATTGTCATCTGTTCAATAAATTCTCGCTTAGTGGTTGAAATAGCGTGAGTTGTGGTTATGTGGCAGCATACGAAGGGAGAGGTTAGGTTCGAATCCGCAAAATGCATTGTTGTAATCACTATTTACAGAAGCGAGGGGGGCTATTTACAAAGGGCAATTCCTTAAGTTTAAAGGTTTAAATCAAATCTTAATTATTTCTGCTAATTATGATAAACTATAAATAATATGCATAGACAGTAAAATGTATTGAATGAACTGTTAACTGTATTTTCTTTTAAAATTAGGAAAAATTTGAATGTGTGACAGTAGCACTAGTGGAAAGCAATGACAGAACCCAAGAAAAAGAACAAAAACCTTGCAACTTGCTTTTCTCTGATTTGTGATGTCTTTTTAAGTGTTCCTCTCATTGTTCCAGACATTTCAATTTGCCGTAATAGTCATTGTCATGATCTAGGCGCTAGTGATGTTAATCGTTTATTGACTAACGCTTATTGATTAGTTCGTTATATGTAATCGTAGCATTTGAATAAAACATTAAATTCGTCTGAAATTTTAATCGACTTTTTTTTTCTATACAAAAGCATAATATCTACCGATTTTTGTACTATAAACCCTTCTTGATGCATTTTTTTTATCAGTATGTATTTTATTCAAATTTACACATTGCTACAATTTTGGTCCCTCTTGCTTATTGGCTATTGGATAAATCGAGATACCGCAGCCAATGAGAGCACATGTGTTCAAGTATACTCAAAAATGGCAAAAATATTATCGATACTGCTAATACATCTCAAAGAAAAAAATATAATGAAACTCTAGACATGTCGAATGAACGTTGACATTTGCAAAATCATTAATACAAACCTTGCTAATTTGACGCAGCTGGTTTCACTTTGAAGGAATTGCTTAAATATTTTGAAAGTTCTCCACAAAAATATTCTTGAATCCAAACGATGTCAAATTATTCAACTAAAATTAATTACATGAAAATATTGACACTACAACCGAGGTAACGAAATTTATCACTGGTAAAGATTTTTTTAATTTACTACTTTGTTTATTTTATTGCAATAGTTGTATTTACTTATTTTATTGTTAGATTTATATAATTATAAAGAGTAATTCAAATTCTATGAAAATCTTAATTCATAAAATCCTTATAGTATTATTTTGTGCATATACACAAATTTTTTTTTCAGCCTATTAATGTACATTTTTACTCTTAATGTTTGTGCTTTTTTATTTTATTTTTTTCAGGTGTATGAATTTAGTTAATTTTTCTGGGAAAAATATAAGAGAATTCTTATATAAAAAGCCATTTTAACATTTTTTTTTTTTTTTTATCTTATTCATTGCTGTATTTATTATTTTATTTATTTCTTCTACATCAGATCCTAATTATAATAAATTTAGTAAAATATTTTTTTATTATTATTATAACAGTTCTAAAATTTATCAAATTCGTCAAGAAAAATATTGTATTATTTTTGCAGATCCAAATTCAATATTTTCTTTTCTGGTATAAGGTGATGCATCCAAATACTTTACCTTTTTTGCTGACATCTATTTCATCCTACATATCAAAAATTGCATTCTCGATCTACAATAGAAAGATGTAATATTCATCAAGGAAAATATTGGAATATTTTTGCAGATGGAAATTCAATATTATATTTCTGTGTTGGGTATGAGATGATGCATCCATACCCAGCTATAATAAAAATCATCCACAAGTCAAAATAACAATAGTGAATCAAGAATTAAAAAAAAAAAAAAAAAGAAAGGTTGGAAATTTTTACTAAATAAAATTAGTTAGAAATATGTAAAATGTTGTTCTTTTTACGAAGAAAGTTTTATTGAAATAATAATCTTACAAAAACAGGCAGTTGATTGAAAATTTACATATTTTATCAATTAAAAAATACATTAATTCACATTTATCCACTTTATTATTTATTATCTATGTTTTTACATAACTTTTTTTAATTTTTCAAAGGAAAGCCTTCCTTTATATATTGAGATATTACACTACTTTTAATAAAAATTGTTCCTACAATATTTAATTAATAAAAAAAATAATAAATTTTTAATTTAGTTTATTTTATAGGAATTTGTAATTGCAATTTATTACCATGATACTAATTCAATATAATATTAAAATTTTACAGTGAACTTGAATATTTGATATATCAAAAAATTCGAAAAAATGAATAAAACAATTTTTTTAATTGGTGAAAAAATATGATAGTTTTCCCATTTCCAAAACTTTTTATGTAGATTTGAAATGTTTTGATAAAAATTCATGAAAACAAAATTAAAAGTTTATTAGAAACTAATTCCTATTTAAATTATTCCTTATGTATTAAATTGTTATATATTTACATTTTTTTTTCCAAAATTTTTATTATATTTTAGTTTAATTTCCAATAATTAAATTTTTGTGTACTAGCTCCTATTAATACCTCAAGATAACTATAATCAATTAGAAATAAGTATAGAAAATGCTATTTTTATAATTAAAAAATATTGGTTTTTAATGACATTCTACATATATACATGTAAAGAAATTCAGAGAAAATACGCTCAACATAATAATGAAAATGTCATCATTTGATGCAAGTCAGTCAAATATAATCCTTTACGTAAATAGTCAAATATTATCAACATATTTTTTTTCTAACACTAATTGAGCTATCTTAATTTTAACTAAAATTTATTTAATGGCTTATGTAGAAAATATGATTTGCATATGAGTGTTTAATGTAAAGCAATTTGCATAGAAAAATAAAATTAGTTGCAAAAAATGAATAAAGCAATTTTTCATTTATTTTTAAAGCAATTTCTTGGTTTCATACATTATATTTGTATTACACAATGATATTGTATTATGTTTGATACTACTTTTTTGATATGTTTTTTCAAGATTTTGGTCTACTGTATATTGTAATTCTATGCTATATTTTAACTATTAGTGGAGTTAACTATTTAGTAAGAGATGATATTTGACTTTTTATTGCATCAAATGATAACATTATCTGTTTAATGTTGTTTGAGAATATTTTTCTGATTATTTTCTCTGAATTTTTTAAAACTAAATTTACAAAAATAAACATGTATAATTTCATTAAAGCTGACCAATGTTGTGCCATGTCTGCTAGTAAATATAAAATAATGAAATATATTATTAAATGTATACATTTCTTTTTAAAAATCATTTGTGCTATTAATTTTAATATTTTAAATGAATTAAATTTAATTTTTATAAACATTGCATTTTTTTTTCCCCTCTTTAGTTTTTTAAATGTGTATTAATGTTTTTACAAGTTGTTAGAAATATTCATTTTTGAGGTTGATCAGCCTGAGATTTGCTGAAGAATTCTTTTTGCAACTATATCAAATAGTGTGAATTGCAACCATACTATTAAGTAAATCAATTATTATAATAAACTATGAAGATAATTTTTTTTTTTTTTATTCTACAATCCTTTTAAGCTAATAGTATTTGGACAGATTTTCTTTTTTACACTATTTAAATTAAGTTTTTAATACTAGAAATATTTGCTGTATTTATAAAAAGAAAAATTGACTAATAAATAAAGTGAATTTGTATGAATCTGTATTTTAATCTCATTTTATTCATGTAAAAAAAAGGCTTAAAAGGTCATTATTTTCTCCTTGTATTTTTCAGGTGATTACCTGAATGTTAATCTAAGTTTAATTTAATGTTTATATCAATTCTGTCGTTCCATTTATAACTAGATGCAATCAAATATGAGAAATGTGTTTCCAATCTTTCATTAATAAAAAATAAATTTGTTGTTTATCATTATTTTCCCTAAATTTTATCACTTCTTTCTTTTTATTTTAGGAAACTAAAGTCTGGGAGCTATTTCAGAAATCTAGAATATTTTATATTTAAAAAGATTCAACTTTTACATAAAAAAGAATCTTCTGATCATATATTAGATTTTGTTTGTAGAAAAGGTGAAATGCATTGAATAATTTCAGTGATTTGTGTGTGTGCAAATACTTTTAATGGGAATTTTTTTAATTCTTTTTCTCAAACTTATATTTACATGTAAATACCCTTCCCTTTCCACTAGCACTCAAAACGTTTTGAATTTTTTAAAAATATTTGGTTATTGTGTTTTAAATAGATTTTTTTAATGCATTCTATATACAAGTTTCATTTAAAATTAAGTATTAATACAATTATTCTTATAAAGACCTCTATTATTTAAGAAAATTGAGGATCTGATTTTAAACAGCAAATAGGCTGACTAAAGTTCTTCAAATTATTTATTTTTTTAATTCTTGCAGTAACATATTGATTCAAATTATTGAAAAAATTTCATTTTACATTTGTAGCAGCTTGAAATACTTCCTTATACATACCTTGTAAATATAAATTGGGTATGCCTACAAATTTTTAAATTCACTAAGAAACAATAATGAATATGTGGGATTTGTGGTGAGTTATCTTGAAAAATATCTCCTTTAATTCTAGGATTTTCGCATATTTTTCAAAGTAAACCCCTTGTGTTTCTTTTATCACGCCGATACGATAAAGATATATAGATAATACGATATATTGATAATTATGGTCTGCCGCAGACGACGTAATTAGATTTGACGTAGACTCAGACCTCTGAAAATCTCCGACTTTGGAGTACCAAGCGGTTCGTGTGACCAGAATTTCAATTTAATTTTCCTCGTAAATAAAAATTAAAAGTTTTCCCATCAGCCTGAAATGGCCCTCTCCTTGAAGCCGTTATAGGTCTAATATTGGCGAGACGTAACACTGACCATGAGTTGTAAATCCATCCTGTGTAATTCTTCCTGGAATTCGTGGGACGTAAAATATGTCAGCAATAAGAAAAAAAATTAATAATTAATATAATTGTAATTGTGTATATATTTATATATGTAGACCACCGAGGTCTTGATAGGGCAGGACTTTGCAAAGATGCCACTGTCTTAAAACATGATGGAACAATACCAGATGCAATATAGCTACGCCCATGGTCTACGCTGGAATCTGCTATGTATCAATTGCACAATGGCACAGGGAAAACTGCCCAGTACTCGAATAAAGCAATCAAAAACTTTTTCGAAAAAATTTCAACGAAACACAGGCTTTAAAATTTCGAAAAAATAATTATTTATTACTATGAAGAAGTAAACATGTTGTTTTACAAAATTTTAATTACATTTTTTGCGAATATTGGTTAATTACAACAAAAATGCTTTTTCTCGTAAAATCGTTTCTGCATGTTATAATATATTGAAATGTATAATATCTTCAAATTTTCATCCCTTCTACTGCCAACTACTTTAATAATATTAATAAAGTAAATGAGAACTGAAATAAGAACGATATCACTCCTTCACTTAGTGGTGACGAATCAATTTGAGAATCACCAATTCAAGAGTATTTCGTGTATGCATCGTATGTGTAATTAATATTTAACTCAACATCTTTTACTGAAGGCTTAAGAACAATACATTCATTACTTTTTCTAACATCAAGATAAGCACACACCTTATTTTCTCATTAGCGATACAGCTACGGTTTGCACTTAATATCACGTCACTTGAAGAACCCTCTATAGTTCATAGAAAAAAACTTCAGGCAAACATATATATTCATATATACGTGTCATCAAGAAAAATTTTGGTGGTAATATTGAGTGGAGTACGGTGCAATATTATTGAAGATACTTCATTATTTTAAAACCAACTCTTCAAATCTTTAACTGAAATATATCGATGTAATTTACTGAGTTGAAACAGTGTCATTCGTTCATCTTGTGAGGTCTCGGTCTGTACTAGACCTATAACGGCTTCAAGAGAAGAGGGCCACTTTAGGATCTTGAAAACATATTGACTTTTATTTACAAGAACTATATATGTATATAGTTATCATATATATAGAACAATGTATGTTTATAATATATGTTAGAAATATATATGTATATATATATATATATATTTCTAATGCAGCTAGCAAACACCTGAACAACTGTCTGGGATGCCTTAAAGCAAGAGTTGCACAGACGTTACTCACTTTGCATTACCCAGGAAGCGCGTGTCTACGAAGTTAAGCCACGGACGTGGAAGTAACAATGCTACCGCAAACGCTATTGCAATCCTGTTAAACCGGGACCCTACGGTTTAAAGTGAATTCGAACCACTATAAAAATCCATGGCACAGTCGGGACTCTAACCCGAAACCTGTAGTACCGAGCGCCGGAGCGCTAGCCACACTGCCATTCAGGCCAAAGAACTATAGATATGATATATAAATGCAAAACTCTATGTTAATATGCAAAAAATGAAAAATGAAAAATATAAATATGATCGCAAGTGCACGATTAAATCACAAGTACAAATCACAAGCACGATTAAATCACAAGTACAAGTTCTGAAGACTAAGTGGTACTAAAACACGTGGTCTACGGCAGACTATTAATTATCAGAATGTTATGATATACGAGACCACTAGGGGCTCACTTTGGAAACAGGCGGAAACTCCAGTCTGTTCTATCACTTCAGAGAGAAAAAGAGTAAACAATACTCTGTACACACGTCTGAGAATTCTCTTCTTTCTTCTCCAAAACCGTCCTTTTAATAAAATCTGCCAAGAGGATGGGTTGTCAGCTTTTCCTCACTTCTCATTGGAGTAGATATTTTGTTTGTCTCTTAGGCATTAAAATTATGAATAAAATAATTATTTATTACTTCTTGCAGAAAAAAACATGTTGTTTTACTGAATTATAATTACATTTTTTTTTTTGCTCATATTGGTTAATGATAACAATATACTTTTTCTTGTAAAATCATTTCTGCATGTTATAATATATCGAAATATAACAATAACTGCATTTTAATCACGATTATTGCAAAAATACTGCAATATTTTTCTTTCTAATGCAGCTCTCAAACAACTGCCTACGATGCATTAAGGCCAGCGTTGAACAGACGTTACTCACTTATTACTACCCAGGAGGTGCGTGTAGCTTGATGGTAAGCTACGGACGTGGAGTAACAATAATCGCGCAACGCTCTACGATCCTGTTAGACCGGAACTTAAGGTTTAAAGTGGATTCCTAACCACTAAAACATCATGGCACCGCCGGGACTCGAAGCCGAAACCTGTGGTACCGAGCGCCAGTGCGAAAGCCACTCGGCCATTAAGGCCCGCTGACTATTGTAATAGAATTAGTAAAATAAATTGGGTCTGAAAGAGGAGAGCGTTGTTTCTTTCTTCTTAATGAGTGAAGAAAAAAATATGATAATCATTAAATCAGAGTACTTCGTGTATGCATAGCGTATTTAATTAATATTTTAATAGCTTTTACTAAGAGCTTAAGAATTATATATTCATAACTTTGTTTAGTTACAAAGAATATCACATACTATACAACCTTATTTTCTCGCTGTTAAGCAACTACTGTTGTAGTTACTATCACTTGAAGAACCCTTTAAATTTCATAGAATTATACCATGCCAGTATTTACAGTTTATCGGAGTACCTTGTGCCCAGGGGGCCTTAAACTCCTATCTGGTCAAAATGTGTGCATGGTGATAAGTAGGAGAAACATATCAAAAAACAGGAAATAAGTAGTTAAGGAAAATGTCCCCAAATTCAAAATTTCAAGAAGAAAATGAATAATATAAAACAGTAAAATAGCAAATTAAAAGAGATTCCACAGGAGGATAGGGTAACCGCTGCTGGAAATGATGGCGAAAGGACGAGTTCGTCTAGGAACTTTGTAGATTGTAAAGAACCGCCCTGGGGCGTTTAGCATTTTCCCCGCAGAGTAATATGCGAAGCTATTTTCAGTGATCGACTAAAATAACTGAGAATACATGATTATTACTATTATTACAATTAATTTTTAGCGACTAACTAAATAGTCGCTTTTACTGAGCAAATATGACGCAAAATACGAATTATACAATAACGCCGATATATAAGTTCATAAATTCGTGACCCCAATTAAAATATGGTGGTAACATTAATGAGTGGAATACTACCGTGCCCAAAAATATGATGAATGATTTTTTTATTATCAAAAACTCTTTATTTATTCTTCCATATTTATTTCTTTGCCTTCAAGGTAATCCCCTCCGGACACAATGCATTTAAGCCAACTTTTTTTCAATCCTCAATGCATGCTAAAAAAGTCAACGGCAGAGATGGCCTTAAAGGCACGCGTAGATTCAAGTTGAATCTCTTCAGTCGACTCAAAACGGTGTCCCCAAAGTGGCCTTTTGAGCTTAGAGAATAGTCAGAAGTCGTACGGCGTGAATATGGTGTTTGTGGAACGATATGGGTTTCATTTTGGCGAAAAGGTCACGAAAAATCAATGCAGTGTGTGATGGCCCATTCAATGTTTTCTATACTAATAGAAATTTAACGCATTTCAGGCCCAAAATAGAATTGACCGATCCTTTTGAAATTCCAACATCATCATCAAGGTCTCTAGCTGTAAATCGACGGTTTGCAAGCACCAAATATTCAATTTTTTGGATGTGAGCTTCGTCGGTTGAGGTTGATGGTCGACCAGGGGGCTCTTCGTCGGTTGAGGTTGATGGTCGACCAGAGGGCTCTTCGTCTTCAGCGCGCTCTCTGTGTTCTTTGAACAGTTTATACCACTCTAAGCATTTCTTTCCGATATATGGGATGCTCCACGAAGGCATTTTGCAACATTCTATACGTTTCCCGCAAACAAAATTGAATGCAAGTTCTTTGCTCAATTAATTCAGACATTTCAAAATCGCCGGAATCAGTTTTAGCGTCTCAGAAAGCCAATCGTAACTCAAACACTCATGAATATTTTGACGTGAAACCTAATTAAAATTGAAATTCCATAAGTGTCGTGAATTTTAAATGGGGCTTACTTTTTGACATAGTATGCAACGTATATTATAATTATTAATCTCAATAGCTTATACTAAAAACTTAAGAAAAACAAATTCATGACATTGCTTAGTTACAAAGCATATCGCATACAACTTTTTCTCATTGTTAAGCAACCACTATTGCAGTTACTATTACTTAAATAATTGTTCAGACTTCCTAGAATATCACCATAACGTCGAAATATATGTTCATATATTCGTGTCCCCCAAGTAAAATTTAGTGATAACATTATTGAGTGGAATATGATGCAATATTACTGAGAGGAGGCTTCATTATTATAAAAGCACACACTCAAAACTTTTAACCAAAAACATATCGATGTAAACTGCTAAAGTTAAAAATGACAGTCGTTGATCTAATGCGAACATTTTTCGATGATTCGATTATCGATTGTGTGAAACTATCTAGACTATCGTTTCGAAAGATAAATTGGGCGAATCGATCGTTTTATACGGATACTTGTCAAATATAAGGAACGCAAAGAAAGTTTTCAAATTTAAAATTCAATAGGTATTCGGCATTTTTTCATCTAGATTTCTTTTTTTTTTTAGTAAGCCGCTATATTGGCTATGGAAATTTCGTATCTTTAAATTTTTTATAAACTCGATCAGGACAATGACACAGATTCTATTCTAGCCGTTCAGTAATCCAGACCTGATTTTTTTCTTTTGAAATTATAAAAAATCCTTTTACAGTTACCCAATGGATACCTTCACGGTTTTTTCTCTTTTTATGTTGCTGGCACTATCCTTGACATCTATGTGAAATTCGACTTTAAAATTTTCATTATTGGTTTGAATTAACCTTGGCTTCATGAAACGCTAAAACTGATTCCGGCGATTTTTAAAATATCTGAATTAATTGAGCAAAGACCTTGCATTCAATTTTGTTTGCGGAAACATATAGAATGTTGCAGAAGGTATTCGGTGAGCATACCTATATCGGAAAAAAAGTTTAAAAGTGGTGTAAATATTTCAAAGAAGGCAGAGAACGCGTTGAAGACAAGAAGCCCTGTGTTCGACCATCCACCTCAACTGACGAAGCTCACGTTGAAAAATTAAATATTTGGGGCTTGCAAACCGTCGACTTACAATTAGAGACCTTGATGATGATGTTGAAATTTCACAAGGATTGGTCAGTTCTATTTTGGGCCTCAAACGCGTAAAATCGCGATTGGTACGATTGGTACCGAAAACACTGAATGCGCCAACTCACACTGCAATCAAACTTCGGGACTTTTTCTTCAAAAATGTTGGAAATAAACAATCTCTGTAACTTGAATTTCTATTTATTTTGTCTCAATAACTAAGAATCTAAATCTCTACAAGTCGATTATTTCCTTACAAAAATCCACTTAACTCGAAATTCTCCATAAGTCGAAAACTCTGTAACTCGAATTATTTGGCGTCTCCCTTGAAGTTCGACTTACAGATGTTCTACTGTATATAAAATAATAAGTGATATTAATTAATAATAAGTAATAAGTCAATAAGTAATATTGATTAATAAGTAATAAAGTCAATAAGTAATATTACAAGTAATAATTCCTTGAGTAATAAGTAATAGCTAAACAACTACAAGATTCCTATATTGTAATAATATTTATAGTATTTTGCTATCAACATTTAATTCAAACAAAATTGATTGATTCAATTTATGCAAATAAATATTATTTATTTAGCAGTTCCTCTTTTTACTAAAGCCTTTTATTTATTACATGCTAAGCCCATCATCGAAGAATTATCTGTTACAAAAATAATTTTCTCGCTAATCCTGTATGCAAATGTGTCTTAAATATATGTAAATTGAGTTTCACTGTAAATGATTGTTAAAATATTCAACTCCCATCGTATGAGTTCATCGATTTACCGGTTCATTGATGTCCAGAACAAGTTATTAATTCTGTTATACAACCAACCTCCTAATAATTCAAAGAATGCTGTTCAATAATCATATACAGCAACATCCATAAATGTTGCAGAGAAGAACACTTCGCTATTAGAGTGTATATTGTCATATTATTTATAATATAGTTTGGTATTTGCTATTCCGATTAGCAGTAATATTTAAATCATTTAAAATGGATTTATTCAATTTAAGCAAATAATACTAATTACTTAACATAACTTATTGTTGGTGGGTTCAAGTACTAAAGCCTTTTATTTAATACATGTTAAATTAGAATTATTAGAATTATATATTACAAAAATTTTTTTGGTAATCCTGTATACAAATATGTTTTAAATATGCATAAATTGAGTTTAACTGTTAATGATTGTTAAAACATGCCACTCCTATCGTGCCAACTTATTGGTTTACCTAATGCAGTGACAGACACTACAGCTCCTTTTGCTACCTCACTGGATTCTACGATGGGTATCCAGCCATTGGGGAAGACTGGTGGCACTGAGCCAGGATCTCCCTGTTTGAGCCTGTCCCTGACCATGTGGCCGAACCCTGTTCTTCGAGTCCTGGCTTGGCTTTTCAGATGAGAGAACCCCTACGTTCAGAAGACTCTGTGAAAAAATTCATAAAAAGACATAGCAAAATAAATAATTTTCATTTTAGGCATACTATTATTTCCTTTATTTAAGATAGTTCCCAGATATTTGGAATGTAATACTCCTTCTAAAGTCTTCCCTCCAATGTCAATATTTAAATTATTAACTATAAGAGTTGGCATTGAAGCGAGACTGTTGATGGCTCAGGTTGTAACGCCGGTAAAGAAGAAGAAAAGATTTATATAAGCAATATTTAAAATAATTAAAATTAATTTATTTAATTTAGGCAAATAAATACTGATTATTTATCAGAGCCTATCGCTGATGGATTCGAGTACTAAAGTCTTTTTTTTTAATGCATGTTAAACACATCAATTAGACGATTAAGTAAAGACAATAATGATGTTAGGCATTGAGTAACACCTAATTGTTTTATCCTTATTTTATCTAACAACAAGGAAATAAGGAAAACAATTAGAAGTTTTCCATCTGTGAATGGATAATGATGGCTCAGATTAATATATGTAGCAGACATGCTATATCTTACTTTCACTTCACGAGAAAATGAAAATCTGATGCAAGCTTTTGTGTTAATTGAACTCATGTATGTTCTCAATATACCATCAACGTGATGTAGATCAGTGTGATGTGTGTATGTTCAATTGCATGTTTATACCTAACAATCAAGTACAGATCGAGTCATTTATACTCGATTGTTAGGCATACGCAAGTAGTTGAAGGAGAAAAGATGAAGCCTACATTTAAAAGTCTCATCTAATTCAAATTTACCCAAAAGTTATGTTGATTTTTCACATATTTTAATACCAGGAGTTTATGAATATATGTAAGAAAATTTATTTATTGTGTTGAGAAAACGTTTTTACACGTTTCAATACTCTTTTTGGGCACCTTTATACTTATGGATCTTATTTTCACTTCACAAGAAATAAAGTCTGATGCACACTTTTACGTTAATTTAGCTGATGTACATTCTCAATATATCATCAATGTGCTGTGATATGCGCATAATCTAAACCCGATTGTTAGGTATACAAATGCAGTTGAAGTGAAAAATTTAAAAGAAGCGAAGAAAAAAACATTTTAAAATCCTATTCAATTCAAATTTAGTCATAAGTTTTGTTACTTCCCACATATTTGAATACGAGGAGTTTGTGAATAAATGTCAGAAAATTTATTCATTTAGCTGTTGAGCTGAGCAGACATATGCAGACGTTTCTAAACTCTTTTGGACACTTTTATACTTAGGGATCTTATTTTCACATTACAAGAAATAAAGTCTTATGCAAGCTTTTATTTTAATTGAGCTGATGTATATTCTCAATATACCATCAATGTGATGTAGTGTGTACCTAACAATCGAATCATGTAAACTCGATTGTTAGGTATACACATGCAGTTGAAGTGAAAGAAGAAGCAAACATTTAAAAGACATTTAATTAAAAATTTAGCCATAAGTTTTGTTACTCCCCACATATTTGAATACGAGGAGTTTGTGAATAAATGTCAGTCTCTCGGCTGCCACCATGCCAAACCATCATCATCATCAAAGCACAAGAAAGGAATCGCCAACATAAAGAACAGCATCCTTTTTCTACTTTGCTGTTTCATGCACTGTATATTTTTCCTCGTCTGAAGTTTTTCCAGGATAGTAGCCTGCAGCTGCCACCATGCTAAATCATCAGCATCACCAATGCTCAAGAAAGAAATCGCTACCACAAAGAAAAATTTTCTCTTTCTACTTTGCTGCTTTCATTCCAACATCTATTTAAAGCTATAACTACTGATGATTTAATTAAAAATAGGATTAATAATATGTGTTTAAATTCCATGATTGTTGATCAATATTTACTTAATGTTTTGTATTCTAAATAAATCAATTCATACATTTTGAAATAGGAATAGTTGTTCAATTGATTGTAAAAAGGAAAATGCTTATATTGTTCAGGTTAGAAATATAAACAATTTACAATTTGCCATTTCATTCAAAAATTAAATTGTACTCACTATTTCGGGACTTTTTTCTCATTATGTTGGAATGAAAATTTTATTATATTTAATCAATTTGCATCGTTACTGTTATGCATCTAGATTAATATTGAACTTAATTTCCACCCATATTTCTGTGCATCTAAATGCAAAATACAGTAAATGTGCATTTAAATTACTTATTATTCTTCCATCAATAATTATGTTACGGATTATTTTTACTTTATCGGCAATTTTTAAGTAGTATTGAAATGCGAATATTAAACTTTACCTATTCTACACAAGAATGATTGAAAGGTTTTCAGAAGTAAAGCTTTTTAATTTTCAGTTGTTGATTGCAGATTCATTTTTGTTGTTATTGTTGTTGTTGTAAGAGAAAAAAAATTAGGAATTTTTCTTCAATTTCTTTTTGTCTAATGACAGAAATAATCAAACATATCTATAACAATTTTCAACAATGCATATTTTATTTAAATTGGCACATACAAGCATACAAATATATACCAACATTCTATTTCTATTAATTAATTTATATTATTGATTCAAAGTGATAACTATTAATGATTTAATTTACAAATAGGATTAATAATTTATGCTTAAATTCCATGATTGTTGATCAATATTGATTTAATGATTCCTATTTTAAATTGATCAATTCATATATTTTGCATTAGGAAAAGTTATTCGATTGATGGTGAATTAGTAAATTTATATATTATTCATATTAGAAATATAAGCAATATTTGATATTTCATTCAAAAAATAAGTTTTTAGATTTACAATATTTTTGTAGGGTCTAAAAATTAACTTGGAGTAGATTTATTATTTTCTATCTATGATTATTTGATAAAAAATACATAAAATATATAAATAAATATAAATACATATCACTGATTCACAAAAAAAGCGGCACATGGTAAAAAGTTAAATTTTACAGAAATAATAAAAGTAACACAACTGATACATCAATAAATCCAAAATATTACAGAATGCAATTACATGGTTAATTCCACAAATACTTTTTTGGTACTTTTGAGGCATAGGATTATAAAATAATTAAAGCTATATTGCTTTGTTTGTACATTTTTTTTTCTATCAGGAGAAATAATCAAACCTAAATGTATCATTTACAACAATGTATGTTTTATTTAAACTAGTACATGCAAACATCTAAGCTCAATGAAGTATTCTGGAAATTATTTTATACTACTGTTGATTTGAAACGATAAATTGATGATTTAATTAAAAAAAATATGATTCATAATATATGATTAAATTCCATGATTGTTGATTATTGGTTTAATGCTTTATATTTTAATTAAATCAATTCATACATTTTGGATTAGGAAAAGTTATTCGATTGATTTTGAAATTCACATATTGTCCATGTTAGGAATATGAACGTTTTCTAATTTGCTATTTCATTAAAAAAAATACATTTTGTTTAGTTTTGCAATGTTATCGTAGGGCTTACAAATTTGATTTGGAAAGGATTTATATTTTTCATCTATGACTATTTGTTTATTTAGCTATAAATAAATATTGCTCACTCACAAAAAAAGGTACAGTTGGTAAAACTTTAAATTATACATAAATAAGAGAAATAACACACTAGTGCATCATCCATAAAAGCAAAATATTACAGGATGCACTGAAAGGCTTAATTCAACAAATACTTCTTGGTATTTTTGCAGCATAGTATTCAAAAATAATCTCTTCTGTAAGCTAGTGGCGTGACATCTGGTCCGGTGTTCGTCTTCAGAATATCCATAATACTACAAAGAGTTCGAACATTTAGAAAATGTATACAATATACAATCCTGTAAGCTACTATACTAGCAGCCCGTTGTGTCAGGATGAAATACTCTTTCAAATTATATTAATTTTTATTTACACAATTAGTATTTACATACACATGGCACCCTGTCCCTCTTCTACAATAGTATTAATATTTTAAAAGCCAAGAGCCGGTCCCTGATCGTCTGTTTTGATCTGACGCTCCTAGCGCTCACCTCGTGGTCTCAAGATCTCACCGCAACTCCCTACCACACTCGACCACACCGTTCAGGTCCCAGTTATTGGTCGCAGTTACCAGTTATAACCGCGACCACTCGCGGTTACATATTAATAATAATTAAACCTTACAGTCCTAAACTTTAATTTTTTTAATGTATAATGTTGAATATGTGTGTGTATAGTATTGCATAAATGTTATTTTATACTATTTATTAGTGAATGAAGTATTAGTGAAAAAGATATATAAATTGGGAGATTCATTTTTTCCCCTATAAATCCATTATTTCATCTGACACGTATTCAAAAATTACTCACAAAATTTTTAGTTAATTTTAATTTTTAAAGAAAAGTATTTTTTAAAGAAAATGGTTTTTAAACTATTATCTCCCTATTTATCTGCTACCTGATGGCTAATTGGCTAGCGCTCTGGCCTTTGATGCTCCAGGTTCGAATCCTGGCGTTTACATGGATGTTTGTTGGGGGTTCGGAATCCACGTTAAAATGTAGAATCTCGTTCTAATTAGCCTAAAGTCTGCACAAAATGATGAACTTAGAGTGACAACAAAACTTTATTTATCTATTTCTCTATGATTTCTACATATTCATGATGAAGTAATTTAATTACTGTTGTTCTAAAGCAGCTGGCAATACACACAGTTAATCTTTATGCATAAGCAAATGCTGCACTGCCGTTATTCATTTAGCACTACCCAAGGGCCACGTGTAGCTTGAAGATAAGCTACGGATGCGAGTAACACTACCCCCACAACGCGCTACGATCCCAATTGACCGGTACCTAAAGTTAAAAGTGGATTCCGAAACACTACAAACATTTATGGCACCTCCGGAACTCGAACCCGAAACCTATTGTACCGAACGCCAAAGCGGTAGCCATTCGGCCATCATAACCCAAAGTTGGATATGTGTCGATATAGTTTTTCATGAATATTGCTTTACATTTCTGAAAAAAATACATAAATTGGAATACCCATATTTTCTCTCTAAATCCGTTCTTTCCTTTGACGTGTATTCAAAAATCACGAAAAGTTTTTAGTTATCGTTTAATTAAATAAAAACGCAATTTTTTCAAAGCAAAAACGGCATTTTAAGTTATTATCTCCATAATTGTAAATTGTTTTAAATTATTTCTTACTATTCAAGAAGTAATTTAATTACTAAATTATAAGATTTTGTTTTATTTCCCTTTTCCTGGTATCTTGAATTCTGTTGTTGTTTCTTATTCTGGTACACAGTAACATCTAAAACAAGTCCCAGAACCTTTGTGATCTCATGGAAGGAGGAATAGGGAGGGCGGCTTCTGTTGTGATGGAGCACCCGTAGGTAGAAGTCTCACTGAGCTTCGAGTCGTTGAAGAAGGAGGGCAGTGCCTTCAGGGAGGACTTTGGGGGGGGAACTTCCCGCATTTGCGTATCACATGGGAGAAAACCAGGAAAACTCCCAGTCCCAGAACTAGAACAAGTCCCAGAACATTTGTGATCTCATGGAAGGAGGAACAGGGAGGGCAGCTTCTGTTGTGATGGAGCACCCGTAGGTAGAAGTCTCGCTGGGCTTCGAGTCGTTGAAGAAGGAGGGCAGTGCCTTCCGGGAGGACTTTTAGGGGAAACTACCCCGCATTTGCGTATCACACGGGAGAAAACCAGGAAAACTCCCACCAGGTAGACCTATCCACGAGGCAAAATGCTGTATATCACAAACGCCATCGATTCTCCTGATTTTTGAAACAGTGCCTCAGAAGTGGCCAACCCAAATGATTTTGCGGGCCACTTTGAAAATGCAACCTAACTCCGCGGACCGCATATCAAATTATATATCCCCATATTAGATTTGGATCCACTATAAACATTTTTGAAGTGAAAACTTGAAACATAATGAGTTATTGTTGTGTTTACTATTATTCTTACATGTAAACATAGGTAATATAATAATAATCGATACTAAACGCTCATTGTAAAGAAATATGTAACACTAAAAATGAAATATAAAAAATAGATAAATATCAACGAAATAAAAAATGAAATCAATAAAAAATATTTATTTTACTAGTGTGATATTTGTTTTTCAACTTTTCACTTAGTTTTTTTGCAAATAGATGCGCGCGTCATGAGTTGTCAGAATATAATGTAATTATTCTTCGAACTCATTACTGTAAACTCATAAATAAAACAGGCAATATCTGTCATACATTCGCAATCGAAATTAATTATTTTTTTCATAATTTCAACAGTTAATTTTCAAATATATGGATGCACAAATAATGTATTTTTTTAATACCAGTTTCACTCAAATTTAACAACAAATTAGCTGTGTTGTGGGTAGTTATATTACATGTACTTAGTGTTTTGTACCTATGAGAACGACCTGTCACTCTAATCTGATAGCTGATATTCAGTATCATTCATACTGAGACATTATGAAATTAGCGATTGTCTGTGCAACCGTGACACGTAGAAACACGTACAGATTGAATGTGATATACTATGAGTTGTTTCATCGTTATTGGGATAGACCATAAGCTGAGAAAATGTCTATTCCAATGAGAAGTGAGGGAAAGATGACCATCCCCGCCTCTCCCTCTTGACATATTTTCTTAATGGCATTTAATTTCTTTTTCAAAACTTATGTTTGGAGCTTTTCGTTTCATCTTTGTCCGCAGATTTTTTTATATTATTGAAGCATTTTCAATGTTATCTCTATCTGAGAGTATTAAAATTTAATTTTGTTATTAATTATGTTTCATATAGCATAACTCAAAATTGTAGAAGGCAGTGAAAAGTTGTGATTAGTACAATTAAGTTTATAAAACATTTTATGAAATTAACAATTTAAGACTAATACAACAACATTTATATATTTTTCTTAAACTGCTACACAGTGTATTACTTTACACTAAAAAGTAATGTATTATAGAAGAAATAAAATAACTGTGATTTCAACGTCCAGTTTATCTTTAATAATAAAATTCAATTTTCTGGCACTCACCTGTTTTGATGATCTTAAAGGGAGCTCGTCTGCTTTCAAAGATTTATACTTCGAAAATTTTGGAATGTAGACACAGATTTGATGTAAACAGTGGCAGCTGACGCATTGCCCATGTACGTGTATCCTATGTCACTTACTCTGTGAAGAATGAATATGAAATTTAGTCACGAAGATAATGAACGTTTTGAATGTAATTATAAAAAATCTTTTATAAAAAGTTTTGGAGTGTATGCGCTAAATTTTCGATATTAATTGATTACTAAAATACATATCGGATTAGTAAATTCATAATATTTATATTAAGCAAGAGTTTTTTCTGTTTTCCTAAAATCTATAACACCTATTGGTCAGTTTTTGTTTGAATTTTTTTTTTTAATCATAGCCAAAAATTACGAAAATATTATTACTAGTTCCTTTTTAATGAGATAAGAATTATGGGTGGAATTAAATTCGTTAAAGATTATGGATGGAAATTGACATCGCAGTTCTTTATATAATGTTTATGTCTACGTTGCTTGTTATTTATCTATTTTTATATTCAGAAATTATTTTTATAATAGCATTTCTTGTCTGGTGCCATTCTGATACTTTGCTTGTAAATTTTTCGCTTGCGTTTATTGTTATTATTTTTATCGTTATAAGATATTTTTCACTCACCTTGGAGAAGATTTTCACATTTTGTTCCTAATTTCAATTTCGTTGATGGAAACTAAAAATGTTTAATTTTCTGTAGCAGGCAATGTCAATCCCTATTTCTTAGTACAATATAAATTAGAAGTCCAAGCTTTTTTTATAACTCATTTAATTCAGACTTTTAGTGCGTGAGGGACATGACTAGATTTCAACTAGAGAAAGGAATAAGATACTCTTTCCCAAATAGCATAACCAACATCTGTTTCCTATATCTGGTGTTGCTTGTATCCAATAGTAACTTGCAAAACAATAGCATGCAAGAGAACAATCACTGATTTTAAAAATGCAGAGATTCGATGACGATTGTGGATGCATTTAAATAATTACCGAACAAAATTTGTAATTTATGAAACTAAAACTTATATTCCTCAGAAAATTGTCAATAATTCTACTGATCCTAATTTATTTAGAAAAAGTTAAATTTTTTATCTCAATGAAACTTGTCACGATTCTCCTGGTGGTTTCGCCCCGACGATTGCGAAAACCACCGTCGTAATTGCGCGTGCTTAGCTCTTAATTTATTAGAAATCTTTATAAAAAATATTAAATTGTGTTAGCATCAGACTTTAATTTTTTTAGTACATAAAGGTCATGGCTATATTTTAACTAGAAAAAGCATTAAGGTACGATTTCCCAAATGGAATATCGAACATATCTTTATTATTCCTGGTGATGCTTGTATCAACTCTACTTTGCAAATCAATAGAGTGCAAAACAGCAATCATTGATAATGCAGAGATTTGATGGCGATTATGAAAGCATTTATATAATTACAGGACAAATTTGTAATTTATGATAATACAGCTTATGATAAGTTTAAAAAGCTTAAGTTATAAAATTTATGTTAAGGCTAAGTTTTCAATAATTCTACTTTTCTTAATTTATTTAGGAACTTCTAAAACATTTCAATGAAATTTGGTTTATTCATTGTTCGATCATTGTTCATTGTTGTCAATTACTTGTTCAATTGTCATGATCTTCCTGGTGATTTCTCCCAACTATTGGAAAATCATTGTTGTAATTATACGTGCTTAACTCTTAATTAACTTGAAACTAAATAAACTAAAACTTAACTTAAATTAATAAATAATTAAATTTATAAGTGAAATATTAAATTGAGTTAGCATCAGACTTTCTTTGTCATATTTAGTTTGATTCTTAAGAGTAGTTAAAGCTTCTTACCTAATGATGTCTTCGAAAGGGAATTCGATGTTGCTGTATTGTTCGAAAGCTGGCTGAACCTTCAAGGAACGATAGGGCTTACGGTCATCATAAAAGAAGCTTAAAATGGAAAAAAAATATCTTACTGGTATTGTTTAGAAATAATTTATATAAAATATGTTAAATGCTAACTTACAAGAGTAAACAGTATAGATAATGTAGGATTTGTTTGTGTGGAAATCAGCAGGCGGCGACACATACGGTTGCTTGTCTTTGACAGAGCCTGTTTACAATGTGGGGGAGTATTCAACTTTGAACTCTGACCCACGAGAAGGGGACAGGTCCCCGTGGATGAAAAAAAGAAAGGCCCCCGCAGATGGACGCGAAAAAGAATGCTGGCAGGATGCGGACGAACAACGAGAGAGAGCGAGATGCATAAGTTTAGCGCTTGATTAATAACCAATGTAAATATTATTGTAAATTATAGAACCAATAAAATGGCTTTATTTAAAAAGAAACGCAGGACTTTTATTGTGTCTGCCAAATCCCCTTGACACCCACTGCAAAAGTCTAGCAATTGTTAGACTGGTAGAGAAGTCTAACAAAACTGTAGGTTCGACCGGGGTGAATCTATTGAAACCGGTGTAAATCTATAATAATATACAGTTTGTGGAAATTTTTTTAACCAGTTCTCGGAAAGATACTTTATAAAAGTGTGAAAGAAAGAACATATTTTTTTATATGTATAGTTTATCTGGAAATACCAGAAAGTCAACTCGACTTGGAATATTACGAATGACAGTTGTAAATATTAAATTTCTAAATTATTATTAAAGTTAGAAAATTACTTTCATAATTATTTTTAACACTAATCCTTTAATATTCTTCACTTATAGTAAAATTTATTACTTAGAGTTTTGTCCAAATTTAGTTTAAATTTAATTTATTACTAGCAATCATTCGAAACTATTGCAGTACATTTTTTACGATTCTCAATGTATTCTAACGTCTGCGTGTCCTGTGTAAAATGAAACTAACGTTGAGGGGTTCTCCAAAGGGTTAAAAAATTCCCGTTAGTATCTTGGAAAATTAAAATACATGGTTAAAATCTAGGATACTGTACCCGTGAGAAAGTCGCCAGTCTTGCAACCCTGAATATTTCGCCAATTTCTTTAGGGTTGCAATACTGTAATTAGAGGAATTCGTAGTTTTTCCTTTTCCTTTTCAAGTATAAACTCTGACGAAATGACTATTTTATTGCTATTTCGGTAATTAGTTGCATAATCCTTTTTTGCACTAATTAAGAACAGAAATATATATTCTTTTAAATAAGTATTCCGATAAATTATTGATTATTCTGAGCATATTCTTATATCATACGTCTGTCACTGAAAAGGCAATTTAGACATAATTTTTTTTTGTCATAATAATGCTAAATTTTGGCATAAAAGCGATAACATTTGGTGCAAAAGTTTTCCAGAGATAAAAATTTTTAGAGATAAAAATTTGGCAGTAAAGCATTAATTTTTGGCATAAAAGCAAAACGCAATTCGCTTAATGCAAAAATTTGGCGATAAAGTATTAGCTTTTGACTTAAAAGCACATATAACAAAATTTGCTTAATGAAAAAAAGTTTGGAGATAAAGCGGTAAATGTTGGCGATAAAGCGATATATGTTGACTATAAAAAGCATTTCAAAGATTAAAATTTTGGCAGTATAGTGATAATATTTGGCTTTAAATCGATAAACCTTGGCTTCAAAGCCTTTTCAGGTATAAACTCTGATGTAATAACTATTTGGCAACTTATGTTGGCGTAATAGCGCAGGTTTGGTTATGAATTTTGGCGAAGTAACATTTTTTAATGATACCGAACTTTGGCAGGCATTTTGTTTGTTTACTTGGCGACTTGGCAATCCAGTGAATGATTTCGCGTAATATCATTTTATCGCGCAAACTAACCGGCCCATCGATTTCTATACTTACTTCCCGACATGGCAACTTGGCGATGTGTTTGGAACAAAGGGTACAGGATTCTAGATTTTAACCAAATACATATTGTAGAGTTACCTTATTGGTGATCAGGCGTAGTTGGTAGTCTGTGTGTTCTTCTCCCGTCACGGGATAGATGGCCATGCTGGTGTAAACAGCCAGGACACTTTCAGGCACCAGCACCCTCTCGGCGTCTTTGAAGAAGGCTTTGATGTCCAACCAGTGGAAACAGGAGGCTGCTGTTAGCAGGTGAACAGAACTGTCGCCAACCGGTAGGCATTCTGCAGGGGCAATCCTGGAAGATATAATATGATTTGTGATCAATCTTGCATATTTGTGCAGGGGGCTTGGTGGCCCAATGGCTAGCACTCTGGCGCTCGGTACCACATGTTTCGGGTTCGAGTTCCGGCGTGCCATGGATGTTTGTAGTGGTTCGAAATCCACTTTAAACCATAGGTCACGGTCCTAATAGGATCATAGAGAGTTGTGGGGGGGGTAGTGTTACTCTCGTCCGTAGCCTATCTTCAAGCTACACGTGCCACCTGGAAAGTGCTAAATGAGCAACAACAGTGCAGTCCTTGCTTATGGCATAAGGATTAACTGTTTGTATTGTCAGCTGCATTAGAATAATAACAAAATCGGATATTTTCCTGTATTCAAATTTAAAAGGAATATAATATGTATTAAATCAAAAATCATTCACAAATGAGTTATCAGTGTTATAGTAAATAAGAATCGTCACAATTTGACATTAAATGCATCCTAACTCCATATAAAATTATATATCCTCTTATTTGATTTAGACACACTATAGACCTTTTGAAGTGAAAAATTGAAACATGATGAATTATTATTATTGTGTTTATTATTACGTCACTGAGGTCACTTAAAGTGAAGCATAGAACCTATTATATTAGATGCTCCATAGAGTTTGCGGAATATAATTAAATTATTCTGCGAACTCATAAATAAAACATGCAATATCTGTCATATATTCACAAGATTATTATTTTAAAATCAAAGTTAATTTTTCTAATAATTTTGACAGTTCATTTTTGAATAGATGGATGCACAAATATTTCATTTTTTAATACATTGTTTTTCACTACATTTGGCGATTATAAAATAAATATATTTTGTAAAAGTGGAATGTATGTTGCGGATCGCTTAATTAGTTTGTAAAAACAATTGCATAAAAACAGTAAAAAATTCACATGTGATATCGGAATAGTTTATTTAATACTTTACGTGTTCAATTGTAAATTGGATACCGATACTTCAATTACAATGTGATTTCATCGTACATCATTTTACTAGAAACGTTTCTTATTAAATAAAATATTTTAGTTTATATATGACAATTTGGATTTTCCTTGCAAAATTCATTTGTACATTCCGGTTTTTCGTACTGTGCTTTATGAATTTACTAGCTTATAATAAGGCGTAGGTAAAAATAATTATAGCTTTCTTGTTAAATTTTGGTATTTTTATCAGTGAATTTAATTTTGTCTTTAAAGATGAGTAATTTTTTAAATTTGTCTAAAATAAATTTTAATTTGTTTGAATTCATTTTTCACTCTTGAAGACAAAAAAGTGGAAATTAAACAAATGTATATGCATTTGTTAACAAGCAAACACATTTTAAACAAACTGAAAACATGTTAAACAACACATTACTTGTTAACAAAAGCATGTTAAACAAAAATATTACTTGTTAACATACACATGTTCCTTATTAATAGAAAATACTCTAAATATATATAAGTAAAAAAGAGTCTCAACTTTATTATGAACTAATATAAAAAAAATGCTCTCTTTAAAAAATCTTTTAATTTACTCTACACTGATTTATGTGTATTTCTCATTTTAACGTTCTCCTTAAAGGTTTTGTCCTGCGTGACACTCTGCCATAATTTGCTTCGTATTTCTTTTTCTCAATAATGTCGTACAATACCCGACGGTTTCTAGTTAGGGTCACTTCTTGATATACACAGGATCTAGTTCCAGAAATCAAGTCACAAACTTCAACTACATTTCCAATACCTTCAATTTATATTGTTTTACGCTTTAATTCTCTTAATCTGCTCGAAACGGGATGCCGCCAATTGATTCATGCGCCCCTTTCTTTCATCTCCCAGCTAGTGATGCAACTTTTATCAATACTGAATCAGCTGTCTAGACACTTTCAGGTTTGGTTTGTCGCTCTACGGTCATCTTGTGTCATCTTGTCAGACTTCTACCTACGGGTGCTTCATCAGAACAGAAGCTGATATAGACATTTCACAGAAGATTGTGCCGAGAAAAGCTTCTAACAGGCAGCTGGGTTATTGATGCGAGATATGCATACAATAAACTATATCTTCGATTTGCCTGTAAGGAAACAAATAATAAAAATCAATGGATATTTACTACTGTTATGTCTTAAATACGTGCTCGAATACTCATACTCACTTTTGAAATACAAAGACACAACTTGCCATTCACTTTGCATAATTTTGGGTGTCTCTGGGAGAAGCAATTTTTCTAATCTAATAAATAAAATTTTTGTTAGGTAAAGATACGTAAATTTAAATTGATTTACAAAGTGAGATAATGTTGAAATAGAAAATTGAGTAATTCAGAAAAACCTAACAGATATTATATGTTATAAACAAAAACAATTTTCTTGTACTATAATGTTTTACTTTTACAGTAGTAAGTTTAAAAGTAATAAATAACATCAAGAGAAATTTTTAATCAAAAAAAAAAAAAAAAAAAATTAAATTATGAAGTTCTAGTAGGACTGGAAACTACTATCAAGAAATAATTGTAATACATGAAAAATCTGGATTTTTATAAAGTATACAACATTCTTATTGTAGATTATTACGGAGATCCTTGGTCGCGCGTAGTGGCCACTAGCTCCTTCTTTGTAAAATGTTGAAACATAGCGGTGGACTCATGCCCTTTGAGTCAATAAGCAAAAATAGATAATTAAATGCCCTTTTTTTTTTTAAAAGAATTATTTATTTAATAAAATTATAAAAATGAAAAATAACAAAAATTTCAAAAGTGTAGATGTTGATGAAATCAGTTTCATGTAATAAAACAGAATGAACAAAAGGTCAAATTTGGAGTAAAAATAGCTTAGGAGAAAAGCGAACTTTTCATCTACGCAATTGTAAGGAATTAATTTAAAAATATTTAGAACAGTGCGAGGTCTTTTGCTATGTTTGCGGGAAGAAATATCATAATTGTAATTTTGTGGAATATTTAATACAGGGTTATTGACGTTTCGCATATCATTATAGAATTTAGTAGAAATTTTGTGAACAAATTATCTTAAACTTGGAATCGAGAGAGCTCGTCTAATATCGTCATTACGAAAGTACCAGGGTGAATTCGTTAACATTCTGAGAGTTTTGTTCTCAAAGCCTTTGAATAATTTCAAAATTTGTACGTGCAACAGAACCCCAAACTGGGCTTGCATAAGCTAATACTGGACGAAGATAAGAGAGATATATTAGAATTTTGAGATTAAGAGGTAAAGCTGAATTTCTATTGATTAAAGGATAGAGAATTCTAAATTGAGTATTGAATTTATTTCTAAGGTTGTAGATATGAGATCTGTAGTTAAGTTTACTATCAAGAATAATTCCTAAGTACTTAGTTTCTTTAAACCAGGTGATATAATTATTATATATTTTAATATTAGGAGGGTTATAGGATTTTTGCAAGTGAAAAGGACTGTTTCAGTCTTGTCTACATTTAATTTTATCTTCCAGTTAATGAGCCATTTTCTAAATCAATGATATAATTTTGCAAATTTTCCTGGATAGTTCAAGTTTTTCGGCCTTGCGTTAAGATTGCAGTGTCGTCAGCATACAGACTAATTTTTGATATTTTTTTTTTTTTGTGAAATATCGTAGATAAAGATATTATAGAGGAAAGGAGCTAGAATAAAGCATACAACAAATAAATTTTTAAAAGATACCATCATTTGTATTCTTATATTGGCAACAGTTTCATATATCATACAACTGTGTTAGTAAACACTAAGTTTTATAACTATAGTATTTTGAATTTCGTTATTTACAGATGGAAATTTAAAAAAATAATGATTATGGTTATGAAAATGGATTATTAAGGAAAATCCTGTTTATTCATTAAAAGGAGAGAAAATGAAGAGTTACCTATATGAAGACTGGTAACAGATTTTTTTATTTTACTGTAGGAGTTTTAATTTACTGTTTTTAATTATAATGTAAATATTTTTAATACCTAAAACAGTTTACATGTATAATTTAACTTTTAAAATTATTTTAATATAAATTTAATAACTAACTTTAAGATTAGTAAAAGGATGAAAACATTGTAATTAATAAATAAGCATATGTATAACTGCAGAAACATGCAACATAGCCTACAAACACAAAATTCTTACCTTTAGTAGAATTACGTTAGAATTATGTTTAGAAGTTACGATTATTTCTGAAGATATTTGTTGAACTTCCTCTGCTGTTGATTTTTTCAAAATAGATGATTGTGTGGGCTTTCTGGACTTTTTTTTTTTTTTTTTTTTTGTGCAATAAAATCTTTGCTGCTCAATGTTAATATTTGAGCTAACACGTGAAATAAGTTCTTTTGATACTATTTCTATCTCTTTTACTTCCAGTTTTTTCACATATGAACTTACATTCTCCTTCTCAACTTTTCTTTCCATAGTGTAAATTCCTCCATTGTATCAAAGAATAACGTCTCCTTGGTTATAAGTACATTATGAATACTTTGTAGATGCTTCTCCAATGTTAACAGTGTACCAAATCCTTGCTTGCATTCTGGACACATCAATGATTTAACAGATTTTGGACTAGATAATCTATGAAATGTTTCCATATGTCTTCGTAAACAGTAACTACGTGCAAACTTCATATTTGATTCACTGCAAATAGGTTGGCAAGAATTATTCATTTCTTTTATTTTCAATCGAAACAAAGCCTGTTAAAAAAAAAAAAAGGGATTAATTATTATATTGTAAAGTATAAAACAATTGAGCTACTAAGATGAAATATTTAAAAATAGTATAGAATCAGCCTTCTTTAAAATCGACAGATAATAAAGAGCATTAATCTCTACTAATATAAATTTTGCAAGTCTGAAATTAATACTGTATGTTTGGCATTTGCAGTATTTGCTTATTTTACTTTTTAATATGTAGATTATAGGCTGGTAATTAATGTCTTCTGTAATTAACTGTACTAGTAGGAATAAGTAGTAGGTAGGTAGGTAGGATTAGGTAGGTACTCTGTACTAGTAGGGTTAAATAATCTATAAATTAGAAGATTGATATAAGCTTCCCGTATTTGTATTTTAAAATTAGCTACCTTACTTGATAATATTACAAATTACAGCTACACATGCAAATGTGAATCTCTGCTAATATAAGTTTTGCAAGTTTGATATTAATACTGTATGTTTGGCATTTGCAATATTTGCTTTCGCAATATTAATATAATATATAGCGGCCTATAGTTTGCATTGCGAGATTTTAATTTTATAGTTTGCAGGTTGAGCAACCAGATTGTAACTGGGTATAGTTGGGTTGAGATACTTGAAGCACAGGTTGGTGAATTCACGGCTTTTTACTTACACACGCACAAACAACACACACATACTATTAGAGACATACACTATTTAACGCATTAAGACATATAATTATAGATTCGTGAAAGAGTGCCACTTTTTAAGCCGTAAACCCGATATCAGTAATGTGCAGGGTGCTCGAAATATACTTCTTCTCCGGGCGAGAGTCTGTAGGTCAACTGACGATTTATCCTGAACATCACAGGAGTGTTTTTGCCAGTGCGTAGAAGGAAACATACTTACAATTTATAATAAGTGGATTATAGACTAAAATTGGTGTTTTCTGTAAATTCTTTGGAATTTACAATTCAGGATGGTGTCCTGGGCTTTAACAAAATTAGATCTATAAAAATCCGAAATGGTTTTGAATACATGATGTAAATGGTTAAGATATTCTGAACAAAAATTTTACATTCATCTATTTCTCTGACAGGTGATTCGTGAAACTTGGGGTCATCCAGCAGTGACCAAACTCTTGGGGGAGCGTGGCCTTCGGAATAGGGACTGACCCTTCCCACCAGAGACCCGTTGACTGGGAGGCCGAGACCATGGGGGATGTTTACCAGCTGGCTCTTCAAGACGAGTACAGAGCTCTTCCGTGGAAGATCCTGAACCTGTTGAAAGTGGCATCCGATGCGTGCGGTCCAGTCCCTATGACGATGTCTTCGTCAACGTCTACGCTCTTCGGGATTTGTTGGAAGGTAAGAAGGCAAGTCATGACTAACAGAGAATCACTAAGTTAAGAAATCGCAGCGTATTTCAGTGTATAAGCCTTTAGTTTTTACAATTTTCTTTAAAATTCAATTTCCGGTGGTCGGTTTACGTACGAATCTTCTAATCTCGTAAAAAACGTGGGGAATATTCTGCTAGCTAGGCACAAGCTAAAAAAGAATGCCCAAGTATCACTAAATAGGGCAAGGATAATATTTTTTCGGAAATGCTTTTAAATCCATTGATAAAGATCACGATGAATAAATTTACAGAACGATCCAGATTTGGTATAAAAATTTCGATCAACTGTCGAGAGTCTGGATTTTTAAATGGGTTGGCTGTCTTCGACCCCAGCTCACAAATATGTGGCGTAATGGTTAAGGTCCCTCTAAGAATAGCAAAAACTGATATAAACACAATTAAATAGTATTCTCTTAGAGAAATCACTCAATAACAGAAGAAAATAATGCAAACACCTTACTTTTTCTTTGTCTTCTCACAATTCAGAGGCCTGATAGCCAATTGGCTAGCGCTCTGGCCTTCGGTACCACAGGTTACAGGTAATCCTGGCGGTGGCATGGATGTTTGTGAGTGATTCGAAATAAACGTTAAACTGTAGCACCCGATCTGATTAGCCCAAAAGATGCACGAAATGACCGTAGAGCGACAAACCAAACCAAACCAAATCTCGAAATTTAAGAAAGAAATGACAAGAAAGTCTTTAATTCATCTAGTGCATCCCTAGAGTTAATAGGGTTTAGTTCTCACTGTCTCGTCCACGTGGGCACAGTTCATGCTTGTTTACAATCAGACTTACATCCAGGAGTTTGTATATGAAGGGAGGGGGTGGCTAAACAAAACAGCTTATGAAAACTAATTGTATCACACTACAGTAATAAAAAAGGTGCATGAAGTCGAATTTCCACATATTAATTATTTGCTAATAATTACGTAATATATTGCACCAAATTGATTCAAATACTTACATACTATAAATATAACAACTATTACAAAAATAATAAAAATTTCTTTTCTAAAAAATTACACCAAAAAAATATATGTATGTATATATAAAATAAAATTCTATCTTCTTTTCTCTTCTGCCATTTCTTCGCTGGCATCTTTTATGTAAACTTCAATACATCGATAAATGTTTAATAAAACTAAGCCAGGCGCGATAATAAAATTGACACGGCTAAAAGAAACTCTAAATCATTTTTTTCCAATGCAGCTGGCAAACAGACATGGACGTCTTGGAAGCCTTAAGGCAGCGCTGTACAGACGTTACTCACTTTGCACTACCCAGGGGGCGCGTGTAACTTGAAGATAAGCCACGGACGCGGATTAACAATGCCCCCGCAACGCTTACGATCCTATTAGGACCGGGACCTACGGTTTAAAGTGGATTCGAACCACTACAAACATCCATGGCACCGCCGGGACTCGAACCCGAAACCTGTGGTACCGAGCGCCAGAGCGCTAGCCACTCGGCCATTCAGGCCCAAACGCTAAATCATTGAAATACTAACTATTTTACAAAAAAATAATTCGGTCTGCTTGAGAAGTTGTTTTCAGGTGATTTTTCATTTCACTTATGGGCATGGCTTGGATGAAAACCACCGGCCAACTTTGGATAACGCGCTAGATTTACAATTATCTTCCTTTACTTTTACCTCTGTTGTCTTTAATGCCTTAAGGCAAGCGTTGCACCGATGTTACTCACTTAGCACTACCCAGGAGGTGGGTGTAACTTGAAGATAAGCTACGGACGCGGAATAACAATGCCCCCTCTACGATCATGTTAGACTGGGACCTACGGTTTAAAGGGGGATTCGAACCACTACAAACATCCATGGCACCGCCGGGACTCGAACCCTGTGGTACCGAGCGCCAGAGCCTCGGCTTTAAAAGGGCCGCTATGCTTGTAAATATTAGTAGAAAATTTCGATCTGAATCTGTTTTATTTAACTTATGAATATTTTTTTCTATATCATATTTTCTTTTTTTCTAGATTTGAGGGACAGATCTGAGGAAAAAAAATTTTGGTGCTTAGTTTGGGAAGGCATGCCAGTGATACGAACCAATCATTCTAAATGGTACCTATCGAAAGAAAAATACGGCGAAGATCTCTTCCCGCACTACTGTTCAGGATCGGCTTACATCTTCAACTCCGTTGTTCTGGAAGCCATCTTGGGACTGTCAAATCGCACCCTTCCTCTTGAGTCAGCCGAGGATTGTTCACGTGACAGGGATGCTCGCGCGTGAGGCTGGGATTGGCCACGTAAAGATCGGCAATCGGTATGCATTTGCCACCACTGATGAAGAAAAGATAGCCAGTGGTCAAACGATTTTTGCTCACCTAGGACCTGATGCAGACATCAGAATGGAACTATTTGGTGTCGAAGAAAAAAAAAAAAAAAAGACGAATCTATCATCTGATGGGCTGTGATAAAATCCCGTCTGGGAAGAGGTTTCTTTTAAATTGTAGTGAAATAATTGCAAAATAAGTCTTAAGCAGGTCTTAAGAAAACTATTTTTTGTGTAATATTTTTCCTACACCGTGGTTAAAAAAATATAACTCATTTGTTTGAACTTTTTGTGATATTGCATTATTTTTTTCAATTCCTTCTATTAGCTCACACTCTTTCTATATATATCTTGTTCAAATTTTCAATCGTTCATAAAATACTTTTATTTATCCACTCAAGTTCAAATACATTGAACATGTAGTAAATGATACTTAATGTTAATACAGTTTTTTCAAATATTAATTCATTAATTTTAAATTTTTTTAGATTTTTTAGATTTAAGTTGCATGTATCTACCAATAGAGGGCACCAGATAAACTTAAAAAATGAATGAAAATTATTTATAAAGGAATTTATGCAATATAATGAAAAAAAAAAAGTAGGGATTGACTTAATTTTTTTTTTTCGTTATTACTTGTTTCTAATGCAGATGGCAATACAGAGACAGTTAATCTTTATGCTAGAAGCAATGGCTACATCACTGTTATTCATTTAGCACTACCCAGGGAGTACGTGTAGCTTGAAGATAAGCTACGAAAGCGAATAACATTAACCCCGCAATGCTCTACGATCATATTAGACACGTACCAACGATTTAAGGCGATTCCGAACCACTACAAACGTCCAAAGCGCCGCCGTGCCTCGAACCCGAGATCTGGTATCGAGAACCAGAGAGCTAGCCTCTCTGCCAACAGGTCAAGTTGCATTTTTATTATTTTAATAAACAAATCGCTTCAACTATAAAATTTTTAACTCGGATTTTCTTGCCTTTCAAGTTCAGCTAATTGATGATCCAAAGATCGGGTTTTTAACCTGTCAATTCATGATGATTTTCTAGATTTTATTTTAACAAATGACATATGGATATAAATACATAATGCAATAAACGTTAGCTAGCGATACATAACTCGCGCCTATACTAGGCAAACATAGAAAAAGAACTGAGGGGAATGTTCGTAGGGGAGAAGTACAGTTACAGCCTCTCAAAGTGCCCGATTACAATTTCTAAACAGTTCTGGATATAAATGAAACATTTTCAACACTCTCCTAAAGTTGAGTTTCAGCAGAAGGGAAGTGAAATTCTTGAGTCCAGTCTCTTGGAACATCTCAGGATACTTCCATAAATAAATCGGCTACAAGTATCACTATTATTTCACCCGTCTAAAGATGCACAGTCAAAGGATTTATGAAGGACAATGATGAAGTTCACTGGAGTTGAATCAATCACTGAATTTTTATATGGAATGCCGGAGTTCTAGTTGTTGCTAAGGAACCGGATAGTTGAGTCCTCCTACTGTGCCCAAAAAGTAAGACCAATTTTTATTTTTTTTTCAAAAACTCTTTATTTATTCTTCCAAATCTATTTCATCGCCTTCAAAGTAATCCCATCCGACACAATGCACTTATGCCGACTTTTGTTTCCGATCCTCAATGCATCCTAAAAAAGTCCATCGACAGGGTTGGCCTTCAAAGCGCGCGCCGATTCACGTTGAATCGACTCAAAACGGTGTCCCCGGTGGTCTTTTGAGTTTACAGAAGTCGCCCGGTGGGAATACGGTGGTTGTGGAACGATATGGGTTTCATTTTTGTCGAAAAAGTCACGAAGAATCAATGCAGTGTGAGCTGGCGCATTCAGTGATTTCCGTACAAATCGAGATTTGATGCGTTTGAGGCCCAAAATGGGATTGACTGATCCTTTTGAAATTCCATAATTCGAGGTCGAAGGTTTGAATCTGATCTCGGCTGTTCTGCTACGATATGCACCTTAATTCTTTTTACCGACTAGTGACATGTTAGGCTTTATTTTGTTTTCTTTTTTTTTCCTTCCTTTTTTTTTTTGTTAGTAAAATAAAAGGACTCGGACAAAACTTATCAAAAAAAAGGAATATATATATATATAATATAAAAAAAATACCAGAACTTTGGTTTTGAGACCAGCCTTTTTTTTGGGGGGGGGGGGAATTATCAATCTTTACCTTTTAGCTTCATTTTACGGATCCCACACATGTTCAGCATATAATATTTATTAATTTATTATATAATCCTTCAATAGTTTTATGACATCGGCAACTGGTCCCTAATTGTACCGAATTTTAACTTAAATTCTTTGTCTTGATATACAACTAACTGTAGCAGGAAGCATATTTCCGTGAATGGTATTGTTAGAAAAATGTTATTTCCGAGAAAATAAATGCAAAGTAGTTGGACTATTTTTGATTTTATTTGCACCAAGTATAAGTCTCTAAATATAACAACGATTGACTTGAAAAACAAAACTAAATATATTAATTATTTTAATTACTAATTATATTAATAATAATTATATTAATATAATTATATTAATTTTAGCTATATTAAATAATAATTTATTTTAACTATATTTTTTAATTATATTAATTTAACTAATTATATTAATTTTTAGGAATTTTCTCTTTGATAATATACACTTTGCAGATTGACCCAAATTCGATTTCTAGAATCGAGGGCGCTACGATCGTTCTACGAAATATAACGAGTTCTTTTTTTTTTTTTACAATATTTGAAAAAGATCAAATGAATTGAATGTGATTAATGAGTTCAATAATAAATGCTGTTTACTGAGTTTAATCTATAAATACGGTTATATTTAAAGTTATGAGAAAAAACGTCCAATAAAACTAAACAATTTAATGACTTATGATAGTGAAATTTAAATTTAGCATATTTACAATAGTTAAAGATTTTTACGTTTGTAGACATTTTAAAAAAAGCTTTAATTAATAGTGTTTTCTTTTATATATTTAGCAAATTTCTTATCGGTTAAACATTAAATATGGAAAAGAAATTAAATTTGCTTTAAATTTTAGCTTCCTATAATACCATTTTGCGAAAATCTTAGGATATGTTGATTGTGCTATAATATGTATTACATCTAAATTCCATTAAGAAAATTGCATTAGTTGATGAGAACGATCGTTGATGAAAATTGTTATTGAAATATTCGCTCTTTTGATATGTTCACTGATTTACCACTTTGTACGATTTTATAATAAATCTGACTATATATACCTTACAAAATGATGAAAGTGCAGCGTGGTGCCGGGACGAGAATCTCTGGTGGTGCAGCTGTGTGTCGTCCGATTAACAAACGGCAATGTTCAAGTGTCCGTTCGTGTATTCGAATGGCAATGAAAATATATAAGTTTGGGAAGATGGAAAAAAAAAAAAAAAAAAAAGGCATGTGCAGTTAAAAGACATGTCTGTACATGTAAAAGACAGCAAAAGAGGTACTTGGACTACGCTTTTGGTAACCTTTTTAATTAACATTTCTTGTTAACTTTTCAATTTTATTAAATTAATCCTATTTTTTGCTAGAAATATGTCACAAGGAAACTATCGCTTTAATCTACAGGCCAAAAAAAAAAAAAAAAAAGGATAATCTAATAAAATAAGAAGGATGTTGTTTGGTAGGAGAAAAACTGTAAAATATTGTCCTAGGTATAGCAAACTTTTAGTTATTGTAATACACTTATTTAGAATATGAATTTTCTTGAATGTGATATTTTTTTTTTTTTTTTTTTTGAATATATAAAACGAATATGGAATACCTACATTTATGCAAAGGTTTCAAGATATTATTTTTATTTTTTAAATATATATATATTAATGAAATATATTGGTATAGACTGAAAGCTTTATTCTTTAGACTAAAATAAAATAAACAATTGCATCTGATATTATCTGCATCATTTGCACCGAACCAATTATGTGTGATATAAAATAGGTGTGTATATTTCCTCAAATAAAAACAAATGCAACAAACGAGTAGGAGGAGATAAATTACGTATAATTAGAAAACTGGAGAGTAAAAAAATTTCTATATATTCCAAATTATATGTGCAACGAATGCTAATTTCGGAAATCACCCTATTGTCCATCTCATTTGATTTTTTATTATTTCACATTCTTTAATGATTTTTTGTGAAATGTTATTCGAATTAGTTTTAATATTTTTATACTACATTTACAAATATATGTTAGATGGATCTACCTTAGAATGGACGAATTTATCTCAGAGGGATTTACAAATAGACATGACGCAACAGCAGGGGCTGGATTTAGATGAAAAGAGGCCCTAGGCTATTCCACTTATGAGGCCCTTTCACCTCCCATTTTTAAGCTTGTAAATTGCACGAGAGATAATAAAATACATCATTACTGTGATGTATGTCAATATATTAAATGAAACATGTTGTGATGTGTACTAATCTTTATAAAAAAATGGGTCGAGAACACTTATTTGGACATTTATTCTCAGCACTCTATATAGTACTAACAATAACTAATCAAATAAAATTCAAATAATAAAAATGTTTGCACCACGAAAATAAAATATGTAATAAAAATTATCCTATTTTCTATTAAATAAAATTAAATATATTCAATACATTGAAGATTAAAGCAAATCCAATTCAGATAAATTTATTTCATAATTTCTCCTTATTTTCGATTCAGCGTTTTAGTGTTTACTTTTTTTAAATAGTGTCATTCTAATTTTTCTAACAATTTGAATGTAGGCCCCTCTTGATCTTGAGGCCCCAGTCTGAAGCCTAGTTAGCCTATAGGAAAATCCGTCCCTGCACAGCAGCACTATTCTTAGATGTAAAATCTTTCGATAAGGTATGGATCATCAAGGATAAGATCTGGACTCATCCACACATTTATCACTCTTAACTTCCGTTTGATTATTATTAACATTCTTATTTCTGTATTATTAATAGAGACTTCATCACTGAAATTCATAATGACTTTTCCCTCTCCACATTCCATTATTGCTAGTATCCCTCAGGAACCACTGCTGGGTCCGTTTCCCACCACAACTACACTAGTTGCATACTCGTTATTTTCTTATAATAATCACCTATGCTGATGACTCTGTCATTTTTGTACAAGATCAGCATTATCCAGAGATCCCATACAGCACTACAATTCACGCTTAGAAACCAGGTTAAATAAATGAAAATCAAAATCAATACTTAACAACACGTCGTTGTCCTGTTTCGTGCAAAAATGTAAATGAATTTATCTTCTACAATAACAAAATTTCATCGTCAAATTATGTTAAATATCTTCGTGTAATACCTTCTGGGGCAAGGCAAAAACAATCCTCTTTTTTTTTTCTGGCGCTTGGTACCACAGGTTTCGGAGCGGTGCCATGGATGTCTGTAGTGGTTCGAAATCCCTTTAAACTGTAGGTCCCGGTCTGTTTAGCCTAAAGTGTGCACAAGATGACCGTAGAGCGACAAACCAAACCAATTCTCTTCAGTTCTTCATAACACACTTCTTATTTATAAATACATTGTGCTGCCCTATCCCCCTCTATGCACTTTTATTTTGGATGATGATGTCAAAAGACATATAAAATTCTCACCATACAAATTAAAACTATGACACACATTTTTAGATAGCCCCTGGTATTTTTAGGAATAATTAAATTACTAAAGTGCTTGAAATTCCACACAGACATGATTTATTCAAACACCTGTTCTGATCAATTTTTCTCTTAACTTCTTTGCATCTCCACACCTTCTTATACCTCTTCAGCAACTTCTTTCTTAATTGGGCTTCGGAAATTATATTAATTAAAATAGACATAAGCTGTTCTAAATTATTGAACTTCTTAAGAAGATCTTTTTAAACTGTTCCATGATATTCATTGGAATTTTGTTGATTTTTTTTTTAATATGAATTCTCTCAAATACTGTTTTTTACAACTTTCTTCTGAATTTGAACTCTTTAATTAATTCAATAATAAATAACCAAAACTATCTTGAATGTTATCACGACCTGGAACCAGCCTATTCGCTAGACATGGAACAGTGCCGCGGGAATTTATTTGAAAAATCGGGAAGGTTACAAAAGGTTAATACAGAGTTAAAAAGCAGCCACGAATAAGTAGGAATAATCACAAGCAGATGATTTTTATAAAATACAAGATAAGGTATATACAATAGTGATGATGAGCAGATAAATGTGCGTACAGTTCAGAATGCAGCAAGTTATAAAAACTCTAGAAATATATAATTATATATTGTTCCAATGCAACTGGCAAAACACTTGGACAGTTGGTCTTGGATGCCTTAAGGCAAGCGCTGCACAGACGTTACTCACTTTGCATTACCCAGGGGCGCGTGTGACTTGAAGATAAGCTACGGACGCGGAGTAACAATGCCCCCGCAACGCTCTACGATCACATTAGACCGGGACCTGCGGTTTAAAGTGGATTCGAACCACTACAAACATCCATGGCACCGCCGGGACTCGAACCCGAAACCTGTGATACCGAGCGCCAGCCACTCGGCCATTCATGCCCCATATAATATATATATAAAGTTCATAGATTTCATAAGAGTTCAAACAGTTAATAATGTAAGGAGCAGTAGAATACTGAGGTGAAGATAAGGATGGAGGCAAATTTTTAGAAGACTTCTTTCTAAGGATCTGGGGACAATGTTGCTGTAAGGCAATGGGTATTCAAGATGGCATCCGTTTGATGAAGTCCGGCAAGGAGTAATTAGTAGAGAGAAGTAATAAACTTTGAGATAAAGTTAGTTTCGAGACAGTATGGATAGCTATGGATGCGGAGCAATGGTGATGATGCACAAGAGAGAGTTTTTGCATAACGTTTTTTTTCGTCCGATAGTTTTTTTCCTAGCGCGCATGCTCATAGGAATAGCTCAGTAGTGCAGTATTACAGATAGGCATGCGCAATAGGTACAATGTTTCTTATGAGCATGCGCGCTAGGAAGAGAAAAATATCGGACGATAAAAAAAAGTTATGCAAAAACTCTCTAATAACAAATTAGATGTGGAAAAATGGAGATCGTTGATTGAGCACGAATAGAGTGATAGCGCGAATCGTTGATTCGGAGTATATATATATATATTTCTATTCATATGTTACTATTCTCTATATACCTATAATGGAGAATAGTAACAATTGAGTTACTATGGATAATGCACTAGTGGCATGCAGCAATAATATGTAAGAATGAGAAAGATTGACGAGATGATACAATTAGAATTGTAAGGTAAAAGTAGTTAAAAAAACATAAAAGAAAGGTTTTAAGAATCATTAGCAAGCCTTATTATAATTTTTTGTAGTATTATTTAATTATTTACTTATTATTATTATTTATAAGTCAGAAGGAATCTAAGACAAGAGGTAAAGTGAATGTAATCGATTTAAAAAGGAACAAATACAAAATGTAGCGCCATCTATGAGTGGTTGGAAAAATTACAAAGTGCAATCTCTTTGTAAGAATATTAATTTAAAAAAAGAAAAAGGAGTGAATAAAAAATTAATTGCATCTGGGAAAATAAGGAATTTAACTGCAAAAGGAATAAGGCAAAAATGATGAAAAATAAAAAGCAAAAGAAGAATCTTGATCGAACTGTCTATCCCTCAGGCCAGTAGTCAGATACTCTGACCACTATAAGAAATTAGCCTTAGGCCGAATAGCGAAACAAGGGAGGTGATCGGTGGATTGCTATATCAATTATGGGAGTCCTTTTCTTACGCACATTATTCCTTTATCACAGCTGGCACCACGATATCTTCAGATTAATTTTATCGTGTCCAATTTTACTAACATTGGTAATTACACATATATAAGTTGCACTCTTTATGTTTTTTTTTATTACGTATTCAAAGAAATGAAAAAGATTCATTATCTTCATATCATCAATGACTCTAAAATACGACCCTCTACAATTTCTGCAAAAACCGCTTCTGGTTACTACAGTGCTAAACAGTTCCACTGCGTGTTCAGGCATACGTTATTATATGATATTTTACACTCATCCATATTCTCTACTTTTATCTTGCTGTTCCACATTTTAATTCTTTCTTCCATTCGTTCGTAAAATTATTGGTATAATATAAATTGATATAATAGCTAGTAAATCGTTCTGGCAACTGCAATGTCGAATCTCATTCTTTATTTTTTTTTTTTTTCCTTCTTTCAATAATTCCTCTTCCACTCAGTAGATGGGAACCACGATCAATTTACAGAATTTTTCACCTCTCGTTCGAAATATCGTTCTACTTTTCTCTCTTAAACAGTATGCTATAAAAATTTGAAATATTTTATGTATATAACTGCTTTTTCTGCGAGAAGATTTCTCAACTTTATAATTATGAACTGCTATTGTGCTGTACTTCTCGATACGAACTTTATATTATAAAGAACTTTTATTATATTTATTTTATAAATTTTAGTTACTACGAACGATCCCTCATTTTATATTAGATAGGTAATATTTATATAGATAATAGACAATTTTTGCATACCGTATTTTGAACGTCCGTTAGCTTTTTCTCCCTAGCGCGCATGCTCATAGGAAAAATTATTACAAATACGCATGCGCAATTTCCTATGAGCATGCGCGCTAGGGAGAAAAAGCTAACGGACGTCAAAATACGGTATGCAAAAACTCTCTATTGTTATCTTAATTTACTCTATACTGGTTTATGTATATTTCTCAATTTTAACGTTCTGCTTAAAGATTTTGTCCTGGGTGACACTCATCTATAAAAACAAATTTTTTTTTTCAAAAAAAAAAAAAAAAAAAAAAAAAAATCGTTTATCAATATACATAGTTGATAGCCGTGAAATGTTAAATAGTTGCATACTTTTAGATCTTGAACTATATTAAATATGTGCAGTGTACCGAAACATATTATTTTTGAAAATAAGCAGTTATTAAAAAAAAAAAACCTGACTGAAGAAAAGGACAAAACGAATTATTCTTAAATGAAATTACTAATTGAATCATACTTTAATGTAAGGAAAGTATACAGACAGCTAAAATAAATTTTAAAAATTATGTTTATGCATATTCAACAGATTGCATAAATATTTCCGTTACTTTAAGCTTACATTTCAGGAATTTAAACCAATATTTTTATTTCCCATCAGGTTAATTAAATAATAAAAAATACGCTATCTACAAAACACAGTTTAAATGAACGTCAATAGTGAGCTTTCATAGAAATAAAATACAAATGACTCCATAAATATTTGTTCGATTGTAATTCAAAATAAAAATACACAATATACTATTTTATAAAAAGAAACTGAATGAAACATTACATTATTTGTTAGAGTTATTTTTGTAAGGTATTTTTTTCTATATTTGATTTCTAAGATTAAATTTCTTCTGTGCATCTTTATTAGAACCATCATTAACGATAACCACAGATGTTTGATGTGTCAGATGTGTTACTGAGAAAAAAATGGTGCTTAAATTTTATTCTAAGCAAAAATATTAATTAATAATCAAAAAATTATTATCATTATTACTATTATTATTTATTTATTTATTCTTTTTATACAGTCAACAGAAGAACATTTAATCTTATCATGCGAATATCACAATCGGACAAAAAAAAGCCTATAAAATCTTACAAACATGTTTTTTCCTACTTTTCCTTTAAATTACTAATTTTTGTATAAATTTAATAAACGTACAAAAAATTAACATTTCCTTTGAAATTCTATTGCATCAAAGAAAGATGAAAAAATATCAATTGCTCATTTCTATGTATGATTAATTATTCTTTAAATTTTCCTCGAATGAAAAAACAACAAATAAAGTAATAAATTATGCGATGAGAAATAAAAAGAATTAATCAATTTTAACGATTTTATAAAACTGTTTAGTTGAATCTTCATAAAGCCATAATAACTCAAAATTTCTAAGGCTTTTGTTGGGAAACCATAACTTTAAATGTAATGAAAAAAAACGTAGGCAAAAACGTAATTGTTAAAAGTTTTTTTTTATTATTATTTTTTATTTCCCACTTTGGCATGTCTGTGGTGGAGGTCAGATTCCTGATATGGACTATATTGCCGCAAGACAAAACACAGCTTTTACGCGTTTGAGACTTAAAAAATGGTAAGTAATTAAAAAAAGTGGTGTTACGCACGATTTTGATATAATGGATGTGTCTTTCTAAAGAGGGACGAAATTTAAAAGTGCTCTTCATTTTTCGTTATTTTATGTCACGGTAATATTTTTAATTAACGTTAGAAATAAATGGGCACCACAGATAGTTTAAAGATAGCCTACAAATATTTTCAATATTAGTTCGCAAAAAAAAAAAAAAAAAAAAAACTGCTAATACTTAAAATACTTAACATGTAAAAATTGAACAAATATTTACTAAATAATAATAATAAATTATTTTGATTAAAAGATTAAATTAAATATATTATTAAGATTAAAGTTAACGAATAAATAAACAAATTAAGTTCAAAGATAAGAATTAGTCTATAACAATATGATAGTTAAAAGATTTAAGATAAAATAGCCAATGAGCTGTTTAGTTATCTATTGAATTAAGCTTTTAAAGTAAACAAACAATTTCAAAAGTTATTAAAAAGCAAATGAACCATTAAAAATTTTACAAATTAAAATTTAAAATTACTATTTAAGAGTCAGATAGCCATATTCTAGATTAAGGTGCACATCGTAGCAAATAATACATGCATAGTTGTAAGCGAGATGCAAGAATTAAACAATGAGTGATTCGCTTCAAATCTGTAAAGCTGAAAAACTTCCATTATAGGCAGATGGCGCTGTTAACAGCTGAGAATCGCAAAAGCTTGATGTTATTATTTTTAAATAACTACATTGCAAAGTAAAAATCTAAAATAATATTTTTGTCGATTCTGATAATATATATTGAAGCATTCGCTTTAACAATTTTACATTCAAAAGACGTAAATTATATCGACCCGCATTTCTCTAAAGTTCTTTGAATTCTTTCTAGTTCTAATGATTTAATCTTCTTCCCAAATTCTGTGTTTCTTTTTGCAATCCTGTTACAGGAATGCTTTATATATATATATACTACACGCCTGTCCTATCAATGCCTGATTGATAAATGAGAGAATCGAAATTTTAAAAGCACATAAAACAACTTGTTTTTAAATGTTTGGCTCAAGAATGCTCGACTGTTAAGTGCAAATGCAAAACTGTTTACGTGTTAAACAAAACGACCGTCATTTTAATTCATTTTCAAAGATCAGAGAAATCAAAGAATAAATGAAAATGCAAAAAGGAAAGAATGTCTTTGAGCGATCAAGTGAACAAAGGCGATAATGCTAAGAAAAGGAAAACCCATAAAAACAAATCTTTAAAAATTAACTAATATTAATCGCTAAAATAAAATACCTAATATTAATTGTTATTGTGAAATTTGTATTGTTTAAATTTACGAAAGCAAAACAGTATACTATTTTAATAAAAGCTTGGCAATGCAATGATATACTGATATATCTGCTATTAATCACACTACTTCAGTGTATGTATATATATATATATATATTTGGCTATATATACTATATATATATAAAATATATATCGTTGGCGTTTTTATGCTGGTATCATTAAAAAAACGAAATCGTTGGCATGCAATTGGTAAAGAAACTCATGAGCTGAAACACATTGCTCAGTACAATATACTGTTTATTGTCATTAGATGAATACAGGGCTGGATTTTCTTATAGGCTAACTGGGCTTCCAGGCTAGGGCCTCAAGATCAAGAGGGGCCTACATTCAAATTGTTAGCAAAATTAAAATTACGTTATTCTAAAAAATAGGAGGTGAAAGATCCTCGTAAGTGGAATAGCCTAGGGCCTCTTTTCATCTAAATCCGGCCCTGGATGGATACTTCGTTTCTTGGAAATACTTTTCTATAGTTTCATGGAAACTAATAGTAAAATTATTAAACTTTACTCACAATCTTATTTCGTATAAAGCGATTTATACATCTTGAAAATATACTATTTATATAAGATTTATGTACATGTTTCAGTTGTTTACTAGCAATGGTACTGGATGTATGAATTTAAAGTCAGTGTAGACACAAAGTAAGACATATGCTATGTAAAATTAATTACGAAAAACTCCTCATCTGAGAGAAAATGTAAGAATAAGTATTAATATGGCTGCAGAATTTTAAGTAGTAAAAATTGAATTAATTTAAATTTAACTTTAAGTGAGAAGTGAAGTTTTCTGGAAGGTATAAAAAGAATGAGCTACAATATGTTATGTACTGGATTCCATTATATTAAAGATCACATATGCCTGCTGAACTTCGTTGAAGATTTCTTTTTAGCTGTGGAAAACATGTACAATAACATCTGTAAAACTTTATATCTCATCAATAACCAATACTTTTCTGTGTGTCATACTGCTTTTTTCGTTTTCAATAATATTTTACTAATTAAATATTTTTCATCTCCTGAAGAATTTTAAAAAAAAAAAAAAAAAGAAAGAAAAAAATTTCTGAGAGAAGAAATCTGAGTTTATTAAAAACATAAAATACTTCATTTAAATTCGTTTGTCATGGAAAAGATAGAATAATATGTAATTTATATATTTAACGTAAAAAGAAATTGAATTAATAAATTTTCTAAATTTATTTGATTTACAAAAGTGTATAAAGCATTTATTAAACAATTAATCATGAATTAGATCATTCTATTAAAAGAAAATGAAACCACAAATTTATTATTATTGTTATTATTTTTTTTAAAAAAAATTTAATGGAATTATATTTCGATTTTTATTCCAAATTTAAAAGATTATCCTGAAAAAAAAAAAATGTAGAAGGTTTGGTTAGGATCACAAATTAAGTTTTAAAGGCAGTTTGTAATTGAACATTTTCCATTTTACAGATTTATTTTGTAAAAAAATATGAATTGTTAAAATAAAAAAATAATAATAAAATGAATACAAAACTCAAAATGATGAATAATTGAAAGTGAAAAAGAATTAAAAAATCAAAAATAGAGAAAGTTGACTAATCTTAAAGAAATAGCTGAATTGTGGAGATTGAATTTATATATACATATATATTGTATTTTTATAATTGTTTACATTTTCAATAATTTTGATTTAAAATTTCCTCTCATTTTTTAATATATTTATATTTTTTCCTTGCTTAACGATGTTTTTTTTTCTGGGATTATACACTCAAGAGCCAAGACATTATGACCACCTGTCAATAACGAGTTTGCCCACCTTGGCGCGCAACACAGCTTCAACCAGCCTCGGCATGGATTGATACCAGTTAAATACCACTTCCACCTGATCACGTGCCTTCCACGTCATCCAGACGAGTTCATTGCAAAATGTAGGGGTGGTCATAATGTTTCGGCTCTTGAGTGTATAATACAACAGACGTAATTATATAAGATTACAATTAGAACTCATTATTAACCTTAAAGTTATCGGCATAATTATTTATTTATTTATAAATCTTCTACTTTAAATTTATACTTTGGCCAACAGAAGACAGCTCTTTTTTTTCAACGGACTGGCATAGAGATTTCGATAAATTACTATTAATGCAATTTGACTCATGATTCTGTTCTTACAATTATATATAATGCATGTATATCATTTCTAATACTTTTTAAGATTCTTATTTGAATTATTCTTTTTCCCTAATTATTTTAAATATTAAAATAATTACGAACAATTTTACATTTTTGCGATTATTACATTATAATTTTACATAATTACGAACGATTTACATTTTCAATATATTCATATTTTTTCCTTGCGTAATTTTCGTTTTTGCGTTTGTATATATGTATATACACTACCGGCCATTAAAATTGCTACACCAAGACGGCGACAAGCTACAGAAGTGAAAGTTAAACGACTGGAAAAAGGTGCTGTGATATGCAAATGATTAGCTTTTCAGCGCATTCAGACAAAGCCAGCGCCGGTAGCGACACCCTGTTCAAATTGCAACTGTATTTAGATTCTTTATGTAATATTTCGTTCTCCGTAAGAGGGCGCTTTTTCATTCGTCAAGTGTTTTTCTTCGTGCATCGTTTCTTAGTTGACTAATAAATGATCGTTCCGTTCTGCCTCTCCTTTTCATCTTCACCATGCATATTATTTTAAAAATATTATTTTATTATATCACTTAAATTATGTATTGCATCTATTCCCATATTTTAAATGAAGAGGGAAAATACAATTCAATGGTTCAACAGTTTTGGAAACGTTGGCACAATGAAAATCTATGTCGATTGCAACAAAGACCAAAATGGCTTTTGCCAACTAAAAATTTTCAAATTAAATGATCTGTGTCTTATTAAAGATGATAATTTTCCCCCAACTAAATGGAAAATGGGTAAAATAATACAATTACACCTGGTCTTGATAATATTGTTAGGGTTGTAACCATCAAAACAGCTGATGGCACATTTAAAAAAATATCACAAAATTATGTATGTTGCCAGTTTAAATTTTATCAATGTATGTTAATTGTAGCATTGAATTTATTGTATAATCATTGTATTTCTATTGAATATTCATTCAACTCTTGGATTTATTTATGTATATTAGTATGCAATGTAACACTTAATTTTTATGTATTGTTGAAATGTTATTTCAAGGTGGGCGGCATGTTCAGACTGTAACCGTATTTAGATTCTTTTATATAATATTTCGTTATCCGTAAAAGGGCGCTTTTTTCATTCGTCAAGTGTTTTTCTTCATGTATCGTTTCTTAGTTGAGTAATAAATGATCGTTCAAGAACGTTCTGCCTCTCTCCTTTTCATCTTCACCATGCATATTATT
>BPLR01018329.1:0-28481 GCA_021605095.1 Caerostris extrusa | reverse complement strand
TCGGCAAACAAAATTGAATGCAAGTGCTTTCCCTCAATCAATTCAGACATTTTGAAAATTGCTGGAATCGGTTTTAGCATCTCACAAAGCCAAGCGTAACTCAAATATTGATGAATATTTCAGATCAAATTTCATACAGATGCCAATGACAGTGCTAGCAGCCTATAAGAAAAGAAATTAAAAATTCCATGAGTCCCGGGAATTTTAAATTTAAAATAGGTCTTACTTTTTGAACACAATAGTAATAAACAAATAACAAATATTTCCTTTTAGTTGTAAATCTACTTTCACAAATACTACTTTTAACTTGATTTGATTCTACGAAATATATCAAATATCAAATTATCAATTTATACCAAATATCGAATTTTAAAGTCATAATATCAAAAATCGAATTATCAATAAATATTATTCATCAACCTAAGCAAGATAAAATATAGGGCCACTCTAAGGCAAAAATTGTTTATTTTTTAGAAGTGTGAAATGATGGAAATTTAAAGTAGTTTCTACTTTCCCCCTACCTTTATACGGAAATAAATATTTTAAATTATTTAAAACCTGTAATAATAATGATATAAAAGTCTTTACAGACTTTCATATGCATTATTTACGTAAAATCTAGACTTCGAAACTGAAAAACCAAACTTATATTAATCAAAATGTTAATTAGAACTATTATAAAAAGTGTTTAAATTTGAGTTGATACCTTAGGGAACTTTTGATTAGAAAGACCTGAAAAGTTTTTTTTTTTTTTCTAATTTAAGATGACAAAAAAGGCAGTAGACAGTTACCATGGATGTCTTGAGGTAAACTCTGCACAGACGTTACTCACTCAGCATTACCCAGCAGGTGCGTGCAGATTGAAGATGACCTATGGACGCGGAGTAACAATGCCTCCACTACGTTCCTGTTAGGTTTAAACCTACGGACCTACGGTTTAAAGTGAATTCCAAACCCCTTCAAATATCCATGGCATGCCTGGACTCGAACACAAAACCTGTGGTACCGAGCGCCAGAGATCTAGCCTCTCAACCATTAAGGCTGTATTTTACAAACATAGTAATGAAAAAAAAAATGAACTTTGATAAACTCAAACATTAATTACCGTGATTTTTTAAAATCATTATTAGTTACTCAATGATCACAGAAATAGAAACAGAAAATATTGTTCATTCATATATTCTATTTGCGATCTATGAAGTTAAAAATTTTATTTTTTTTTTTTTGCAATAGTAAATTCACTTTTTAGTGTTATATTTCATTTCCTTATTGGTTATTTATAATGAAATTTGAATTTTAAAATTAATTACTAATTTAAAATAAATTAAATAAACCCTTAACGAAGTCATAAAATGAGTTAAAATAGAAGTTAATAAATGCATAAAATAAATAAAATTACTTATTAATAAGGATATAAAAACAATAAAACATTAAAGATAATTAATGATGAAAAGAGGTTAGAGAAGAAGCTTAATGAAGTTCAGTACCACTGACAAAGTGGAAGCAAAAATCTCGGATTAAAATACTAATGAGATATAATCTATTGAAAAAATTTCAGTAAATTTCAGCTGTCTTAATTATTATACATAAAAAGCCACAATCCTAATTAGAGAAACATAATACTCTTGTTTTAGCAGGTAGGGGCTACGAAAGAAGGACAAGTATTAAACATTTTTATAATTTTTAAAAATGATTTTTTACCTCTCTTGCACTTGCTAAATAGTTTGAAGCTGAGGATAGTAATTAATTAAAATCTTGTAGAAATTAATTAAGATAAAGAAAGGTTAAGGGGTGATAAGGATTTACAAATGAATGATCTGATTTTGAGAAGGGATGATAGACTCATGGATATATGTCTTATTTTGAAAGTTTCATTTCAATGTGGATTAAATATTAACTATTATATAATTAAAATTACATATTTCTACAATTTTTTGATTGAACGCATCATATCTGCAATACATCAACTATTCAATTCGGAATTACTTCAGCTCAAACTATCATAAAAATTTTAATATTTTCATATATATTTATTTAATTAAATATAAAATTTGTAAAAACCATAAATTAAAGAGCGTGCTTTACATTTTAATTGAATAATTTTTGAAAAATATCTCTGTATTTAAGGTAGACGAAATTTCCAACATAAAGTCAAATACTTTTTTTTTTTTTTTTTAATTTTTGGGAATTTATTTATCTACTTTGAATATGGTTCGTTATTTAGACAATTATAGTTAGAAATTGTATTAAATTTTTGTTATTTTATACTCATCTACTCGAATACATTAGCATAGGACGAAATACTTATTTTTTACAAAAGCACAAAGCTTTCACCATGTGCAGTTAAATTGGGCTTCTCATTTTATTTTTTAGGAGACTTTGCGCCTATTATCTTTGAAATTAAAAACGTTTTGGAGTGGAAATACTTTAAAGCTTGTTTTTGCACAAACTTCCCAAACTCCCCAAAAAGAAAAGCAAATACACATGTTCCTATTGTTCTGATACTAAGTAACAATCGTAGTAATTCAAATCGAGTAACAAAATGGGTGTAAAGTAATAATTCTGCGCTATTTGATGGCGAAAAAGTTTTCGAATCTCCATTTCCGCTGCTTCTTCTCTTACGTTTCTCACCACCTCAAACGCCCACCAATGAAGATGGAGGAAGCCAGAAATGTTACCATGACAACAGTGTCAAAAGAGAAAACCTTAAGACATCTCGACTTATTTGAGAAGCAAGCTTTAAATCATCAAGATCGGAGGTAAGTTTTTTGGTCTGAGAAATTCGAGGAATCTTTATTTTAAGTAACTTTTAAAATAACAAACTTTATTAATCATATAACTAAATTATTTAAAAGAAAAATAAGAAGAGAAAAAAATTTAAGAAAAATTTATTTCACGGAAAATTTAGAGGCCAAAAATATTACAAGATATATAATATTCATTGTTCATTCCTTGTTAGAATATCATTGTATACTTATATATTAGAAAATATACTAATCATTTATATTTGATGTTAAATAACATTTAGCCATACTTTTTTTAAAAAGTATTTACTTATCTTCTTGTAATACTTTTGGCCTCTAAACATTTCGTGAAATAAATTTTTCTTAAATTTATTTCTTCATATTTTTCTTTCTAAATAATTTTTTTAGAAAACTAGTAGTTTAAATTAAAAATATCCTAAAGAAGTCATGCTAAAAAACTGCATCAATTCTGTTAAGAACATTTTATAAAAGAGAATTGCATCAAAATCTTTATGTAAAAAATCAGAAATGTTTAAACTGTAACAGATTCGTTTTCGTTTCAGATATATTGAACTCAGGTGTTTTAATTTTCAATGCTAGTACTACAATTGATTTCTTTTTTAAAATCTTTTCTTTATTTAAATTTAGTGGTGAATAATTTGCTTTCGGTAGATAAATTTAAATGTGTAAAATTTTAAGTTTTCAGGAATTTTAATCTGTCGCTTTTATGCAAATACTTTAAACATTTTCTTTATATAAATGTTATTGTTCAAATTATTCCAAATTCTTTTTTATTATAAAAGATTACTTTTCCTCACTCACTTAATTCACAGCCCCATTTAAAAAACAAACAAATCCATTACATCTCTACAAGAACATATTTATTTCATTAAAACCACAAAGTTATTTTATTTTTAACGAAATCTGTATTCTTTTTCATTACATATGTCTTGTATTTTTTTTTTTTTTTTTACTTTTAAAATTTTCAGACTATTTATCATGTTCCTAAAATGGAATACGACCTGAATAATATATCTGTTTTATTTTCCAAATTCCATAATTGATATACATTTTAATTTTATAATCTTTTGTAATTGTTAGGTTTACTTCATAGCTTCATAATATAATTTGAACTTTTCAAAAACCTCTGTCATCATTTTGAATTTATTTCATCTATTATAACAGTGTTTTAATTATCGATTTTTGACTGATTTTAATGAAACATTTTTTAGCATAATTTACATATGAAAATATCAGTATTTTTCCTTTATACAGGAGGATTAAAACATTTTTAGGTGGAAGTTTTTATACTTTATTATATTTTTTACAGCTAGATTTTACTTATTTTTTTTTTTTACAATTTCTTATTTTTTTCTTGTTTGGATTTAATAATTGTATTTCGTGGAGAAATATGCTAAAAAAAATTTACATATTTTCTTTGTTCATTCCTTTTATTTCGTGTTCCAATTTTCTAAGCTGATCTGTATCAACGTATGTATCTCTCATGCCTAGAATAAAAAAAAAAAAGCAAAATCTTTTTTATTCTTTTTTAAATATATTTCTTAAATTTTAATTGATATCAAAATCGAACTATAGTATTTCAGTTAATTTACATCCATTTATCATTTTAGCGTATTACATTTATATATATAAATATTAAACGTATTTGATTCATGCATATTTGATAGTAAGCACATAATATATACTAATGGCGTTATGGAAATTGTTTTATTAGTAGTTAATATAAAAATTAACTACTTGCACAATGTCATTGGATAATATTAACCACTTTTTAAAATATGTTGCATATATAATTTATCTACGGTAACTTGTTGTAAGAATTCAAAGTCCTCGGTTTTAGTAAAATAATTATAATTTATTAATAATAATAACAACAATGTATTAATATTAATGTAAATTGATAGAGTGTTGATCTGACTATGACTTTCTTACCATAATGACAATAACCAAAATTATTGATGCTGTCCTTGGTTCTCACTTAACTTATTTTTGAACTTCATTTACCATGTCCATCGTGACGTAGCCATAGTAAATTCGACTCAACACTCTTGTCAGATTTCAAGCGATTAATTATCTGGGCTTGTAAAAGTACAATCTACTAATCACCGGATAATTCTACATCAAGGAGTGTAGTTATAACAATACTGTTAACAGTTATAACACTAACAAACTCACAATTATTATAATTGAAAACTTAATTTTATAATTTATTCTAATTTTTTAAATAGCAACGTCATATATACGTTTATTCTATTAAACATTTATATAAAGACGTTTATACACACACAAACACTAAAGTTTAATTATATAGAAGAATTTATGTTTGTAAATTCTAGTGTGAAATACTTTTATTTTAATATATATATTTTTAATATTTAAGCATTCCTTTCTTAAAACTATCTACACCTACTCTGCATATGTATATAGAATATATAAAAATAAATTATTTACAATATATATATATATGTATAGTAAATTATTTATTTTTGATGTATTCGATATTTTTAGAATGAAATCATTTATCAAAATTAATCTAATTTAATGTATGGTTCTGCTCTCCAAGTATGCTCTCAGTGGGCTGCAAAAAAAAAAAACCTCCTTTATTCAAAACCAAACGCATTCTACCAATATTACTATGCCCAACTTGGCGTAGCCATAGTAAACAACAAAATTTGCACCTTTTTAGATAATTTTTGAAAATGCAGAACTCTTTCGAATATTGCAATTATTTCTAATCTGATAAATATTTCTTTTATTTATAAATACTTCATTATCTATAATACTTGAAAACTATAGTATAATTGAATACACTAATACTTGATACTACTGTGTCCAAAAAGTAATCACATTTTTCAATTTAAGGGGCTTATACAATTTAATTTTTTTTTAGGTTCCTAGCTCTATCCTTGACATCTGTGTGAAATTTGACGCCAAAATATTCATTAGTGTTTGAGTTACGCTTGGCTTTGTGAGACGCTAAAACTGATTCCGGCGATTTTTGAAATGTCTGAATGAATTGAGCAAAGAACTTGCATTCAATTTTTTTGCGGAAACGTTTATAATGTTGCGGAAGGCATTTAGTGAGCATTCCTACATCTTAAAAAAATGTTTAGAAGTGGTATAAACAGTTCAAAGAAGGCAGAGAACGCGTCGACCATCAACCTCAACCGACGAAGCTCACGTCCAAAAATTAAAGATTTGGTGCTTGCAAACCGTCGATTTACAATTAGAGACCTTGCTGATGATGTTGGAATTTCAAAAGGATCGGTCAGTTCTCTTTTGCGCCTCAAACGCGTCAAATCTCGATGGGTTCCGAAAACACTGAATGCTCCAGCTCACACTGCATTGATTCTTCGTGGCCTTTTCGCCTAAAATGAAACCCATATCGTTCCACAACGAACGTATTCACACCGCGCGACTCCAGGCTATTTCAAGAACTCAAAAGTCGATTGAAGAGATCCAACGTGAATCGGCGCGCTCTTTGAACGCCATCCCTGCCGATGACATTTTAGCATGCATTGAGGATTAGAAAAATTTGGTATTGTGGCATTGTGTTCGGAGGAGATGAAGTAAATTTGAAAGCATAGATAAAGAGTTTTTGAAAAAAAAAAAATAATTGGTCTTATTTTTAGGCATTGTAGTATGTCTGCCACGTTTAATTGAATAAATTTCATTAAATTTAAATTTGCAATACATTTTTTAAATATCGAATTCTATTTTGTATTTTTAAACATACTATATGTGTCTCTTGGCTGAAAACCATTTGAATTTGAATTGACTTATGTAATTTAGGGCTGTGCACAATGAGTTACTTCCTCTTTCATATTACCTTTTCTAAAAATTCTTTTAAAATGTTATGATTGTGTTTGATTTTTATTCATTGAATTTCGCAATTTAAAATTTGTCTAAAATTTTGTAGTAAATACTTTTTAGTTTATTGTCCTCTTAGTATAACAATTTCATTATCAGTTTTCACATATTTTAGAAATTTTTTTAAAATTATTTTTCTTTAAATATTCAAGAATTTTCTCCAGTCCAGTTCCATTATTGAATTCATTATAGAAGTGCTTCTTTAGTTATGCGGTATCAAGTAAAGTAACAATTTAAAACTTACAATAAATTAATTTAATTTTGTTTCACTGTTTTCTCATCTTAAATTGAAAATTTTTATTATTTAAAAAAATATTGTACACTTTCTAATTTAGATTTTGAAAAAAAGGAAGGAAAAAATCCCAGGAAATCTGGATACTGGGAAGATTCTAGGAAAGCATAAAACACTGTGAGAAAAACTTTCCAATCATGACTTCGCATGATCTCAGTAAGTACAGGAACTTTCATAAATTTTACAATAATATAAATAAGTGTGAATTATTATATTTTGAATTCCTTGTAACATTAAAGGGAATATGTGGCTTTTTGAGTGAAACAGCAACTTCTGTTATTTTGCTTTTTCTTGTCTGGTTGTTTATGAAATGTAATATTATTTATATATGAAAATCTGTAGCATTTAAAAGTGCATTTGAAAGTTACAGTGAATTTACAGTGGGAAACACAGTGAGTGTACAGTGGTGTGCTTAAAATATTAGAAATTCAAAATACTTCTGCGAAATGATAAATATTTCAATATCATGTTTTATCATTTAGAATACAAAATTAGTTAAAATATTTAATAAATAAAGCGCCCAGGAAAAAAATTACATCATTTTGTTTATTAAAATAATTTTCCAGTTATTAAAAAAAGTACCAATAAAAATACTTTTTCTATTATTAATATAATATTTGTTTGAACGAGTTTTATTTACAAGAAACACTTTTTTTTTAGAAAAGCAAAATATTTGTTAAAAAGCAAAATATTTAAAATTCTAACTTTTAAAATAATTTCAAATTGCCTAAAATACTTGAATAAAGTCATTTCAATATAGTCTTAATAAGTCTTCATCATCGCTTAATTACTTTTTTTAAATAATACATTTATGGACATTGCTAATTTTTCCATATTAAAGACAAAGTTTATATTTCTGTTAGATGTAAGGAGGAAAATTGCTGTAGCTCCTATTTTGGTGACATCTACAGCGTTATAAAAATCATTGAAAAATGTTCCTGGAATTTTCATTTTTCTGTAAAATCTAGGAAAGAAATCTTGATTCTGGACATCAAGTAATTCATTGAAAATGCAAAAAAAAATTACTCTTCTGAAAGGAAATGATTAAAAAATGAATTAGAAATGCTGAAAAAGAAAGGATAGATCTAAATTAAAATTTAATTGAGTGATTAAAAATTTTCTATTTATTCTTTTAAATGTAGAAAATATTTTTACTTTTACTTTCGATGTGATATGGCTAAGTAAATTGAGAAATTAATGTGGTTTGACGTGCTTATACATCAGAAAATTGTATACAATGTATGAATAACAGAGTTAGTTAAAATATTTAATAAATAAAGAGTCCAGGATAAAATTACATCATTTTGTTTATTAAAATAATTTTCCAGTTATTAAAAAAGAAACAATATAAATACTTTTTTCTATTATATAATACTTGTTTGATATAATATAATATATATTTGTTTTCAACGAGTTTTATTTACAAGAGACACTATTTTTATTCAAAAAAAGAAAACATTTGTGCGTCTGTTTCCTTGAATTTAAAATTCTAACTTTTAAAATAATTTTCTTTACACTGAGTCCATCATTATTATTATTTGTTGTTCAGCTGAAATTCACGCTAACATCAGTATTCATTAAATTAAAATTGAGTAAAAAACTGGAATATTTTAAATTTTCTGTAATATTAAACTTATTTTTAAATCGTCTTTTTTAGTATTATGTTTTGGTGCTATTACGGACGGTAAAATCTTTAAACTGAATTCTCTCTTTTTCTAATTTAAGGAAATGTATCATTCTTATTTTCAGACCTGCTTATTTTCGCTTCGGTTTACACCTTCTTGCTCGTTTTTTTCTTTGTTGCATTAATTTTATGCTGCGTGTTTGGATTTGGAGTTGAAGAACCACCTGATACACCTCTAACGACGAGAAAGTGTTTTTTTTATTTCCATAATAATATTTTATTAATGATTCTGCAGTTATAATTTCCGACTCAATGGACATTTTCTACATGTAAATGATAGGATGAATTTTTATTAAAATATTAATATTTTCAGGTTCTTTCTTTGCATGTTCATACCAATAGATTCTAAAATATAAATTTGAGATTTTATTTGAAGAAGCTTCTATAATTTTAATTTAATATTTGGTATCTTTTTGTATGTTCAAATGTATGGTCTTGGAACAAATTCAGTAAATTAAGTTCTAAAGTTATCTAGAATCAAAATCTAATGTCGTTATGCAAGGTTGGGGTTGGGAGGGGGAGAGAATAATAAATCGTTCGCCATAAAGTCTTCCCATTAGGCTGGAGGAGATGGGAGGAAGTTGCGAATGTCTGCCGATCAAAGTGCTGTTATGTGAAAGAGAATACAACAACTTTTTCAAATAGTTCATTTGACGATTTCATTTAAGCATAAAATCTATAATCGTGTTTTGGGTGCTATTTGGTTTCTATTCCAAATGGAGGCCTCATATCTGTGAATTGAATAGTCGTATTATTTTTCGAACGGCCTGTTTAGATTTTTGAGTCCACATTTCAAGGCTTCTTCCATAGAAAATGCAGCGAGATAGCAACATTTTAATTGTCTTCACAGTGAATCGGCAAGTATCAGCGCAGCATTCACTCTCAAAATCATTTTTAACAGAATTCTTGCGATCGGTAAGAAGTATGTTTATAGACGTTTACAAAGAACACCCAATCTCTTTACGAGTGAATTTTTGGAAATTGAGCCATCTGACAAACAAGATTTTTTTCATTCGGACCGTTTCGTATTATTTGTTGAGTTGATTTCAGACCATAATGGGAGGGGGAAAAATTGCGATGTGCTCTCCGAGAAAAATTGTAGGAGTGAATGTGTAAAGGTAGCAAAACTGCTGGCAAATATTTAGATTTATAAAAAAGTACAGTAGAAAACCCTGTCCGACCTTCTCTTAATTAAAAATAAACACACATTTCTATTATACACTCATGTCCATAAATTAAGGATAATGAAGTTCAGGCAAAGAAAGAGACAGAAGCAAAACAAATTTGACTTATTTGTAAAGTCTATTTATTAAACAAAAGGTAAAGAGCAAAAAAAGCAGCTATATGTTTGACATAATTAATAAAAATTGCGATTTTTACTCCCTGGAACAAATTTCAAAAAAGAACCTATTTACAAAAAACAGTATAACATGGTTAGTATGATGGTTAATATGGAGTATGTCTCCCGGACGATGCAATACAGGCCTTACAACGCCTAGGCATGCTGAGTATCAAATTATCAATCTGATCTTGGGGAATATTACACCACTCATCAAGCAATGCCCTCCGAAGTTCCGGTTGACAGGTGGGTGGGGGTTCACGGGCTGCAATTCGTCGGCCAAGCATATCCCACACATGCTCTATTGGATTCAAGTCCGGTGAGTATGCTGGCCAATCCATACGGGTGATATCCTCCAATTGAAGGCATTCGTCTACAATGTTTGCACGGTGAGGACGGGCGTTGTCATCCATAAACAGGAATTCAGCACCCATGGCGCCCCGAAACAAACGTACAAGTTGTTCCAGAATGACATCCCGATAGATGTGGCCTGTCATCGTTACACTCTGAACATGCAGGTCAGTTCTGGAACCAAGAATAATTCCTCCCCAAAAGAGTCATCCTGCACCACCGTAACGGTGTCGTTCAATGGTGTTCTCTTGGTGGTAACGGGTACCTGGCGCTCTCCATATGAACGTCCGGCGAGAATCAGACTGCAAACTAAACCTGGACTCGTCGGAAAACATCACACAAGACCACTGTTGCGGTGTCCAAATGCATGCTCTCTACTCCAGGTTAATCGCAGGCGACAGTGAGTTGCGGTAAGTGTAACACATCTGACAGGCCTACGAGTATATATACCAATGTGCCCTAAGCGTCTGTACACGGTCTGCCTTGAAACTGTCGCACCAGTAGGTGAAGAGAGCTGACGAGACAGGTCTAATGCTGTTCTCCGTCTGTTTCTTTTGGCAGTAACTGCTAAATACCGGCCTCATTCGGCGTTGTAACTCGGGGGCGACCTGTGCTGTAACATCTACTCGCATTACCATCATCTTGGAATCGTTGCCAAAGCCTGGAGATGACACTCTGGGCAATTCCAAGTTCCTCGGATACTTGCAGCTGGGTACGTCCACATTCCAGTCGTCGGATAATTCTACCACGTAAAAAATCATCCAAATGCTTCCTTTGTGCCATAACTATGCGGTTATTGCACTGAAAGGCTTTTAAAGCGCTTGTGAACAATTTTACTTCTTGGCCACCATTCCTCATATACCCCTCTCTTACACTATCGTCAGTGTGACGTACTATCCGCGCCATCTGGTGGTTTCCTGTAATTTGCATATTCTTCTTCAAGATGTGTGTGATAATTCTACAGGTGAAATTTTTATTTTTGAGTTCAATTTCTGTGTGATTCTGAATTATCCTTAATTTATGGACATGAGTGTATTATATATTACTGTGTCCAAAAAGTAAGTCCATTTTTTAATTTAATAATCCAGGGCCTTACGGAATTTCAATTTTTTTTTCTTTTTTTAGGTTGCTGGCACTGTGCTTGATATCTGTGTGAAATTTGGCGGCAAAATATTCATTAGTGTTTGAGTTACGCTTGGTTTTGTGAGACGCTAAAACTGATTCCGGCGATTTTTGAAATTACGGAATTAATTGAGCAAAGAACTTGCATTAAATTTTGTTTGCGGAATTAATATTCATGTATAGCAATGCACAGAAAGCGGAAAGAAAATGTTGGCATTCATAAATGTGGTATAAGTGGTAAAACATTTCAAAAGAAGGCAGAGAACGCATTGAAGACGAAGAGCCCTCTGGTTGGCCATCCGTCTCAACCTCACGAAGCTCAAGCCCAAAAAAATTAAAGATTTGATGCTTGCAAACCGTCGATTTACAGTTAGAGACCTTGTTGATGATGTTGGAATTTCAAAAGGTTCGTTCAATTCTATTTTGGGTCTCAAACGCGTCAAATCTCGATTGGTACTGAAAACACTGAATGCTTCAGCTCACACTGCATTGATTCTTCGTGACATTTTCGCCAAAAAAAAAAAACCCATATCGTTCCACAACCATCGTATTCACACCTTGCGACTTCTGGCTATTCCCTAAATTTAAAAGACCACTCCGGGACACCGTTTCGAGTCGATTGAAGAGATTCAACGTGAATCGCATTGAGAATTGGAAAAAAAGTTGGCATAAGTGCATTTTGTCCTGAGGCGATATACTTTGAAAACGATGAAATAAATTTGGAAGAATAAATAGAGAGAGTGTTTCAAAAATAAATAATTGGTCTTACTTTTCGGACACAGTAGTATATATATATATATATATATATATATATATATATATATATATGTTATGTCTACTATATTAAATACTAAAAATTTTTTTTTTTAGAGAATGTGCTGGGTGTGTTCCCTTAAATCCACCTGAAGGAGTTGCAGCAGGAATAGTTCGTACCGCAGAAAATTACACGATGTAAATATTTACATTGTGGACTAAATAATGAATTAATAATCTAAATGTTGTTTCTTGTTTGTTTGCAATTATAAAATGACAGAAAATTATTTTTTACTCTGGTACTTTAACTAATTCAGATAAAAAAATAATGTTGTAATTCTGCTATCATGGAAAAGAAAATATGATAAAATAAATGCATTACAATTACTCTCCAATAATACAAACAATGCATAATAGATTATCTTTTTTAAACGATCTTAATAATATTTATCTCAGAAAGCCAAGTAAGTAAAAAAAAAACATTAATTGAAATTTAAATACGAATCAGAACTAATTTAAATATTTATTGCAAATATTAGCACAATGCATTTTAAAATTTATGTTTATTAATTCCTTTTTCGATTCAATGTTCTTTCGGTAATTGTCATCTTTATTTTATAAAACTTTCTAATTTAATAAAAATATTGCTTTTTTCAGAAAGTTAACAAATCCTGTTATTTCAATTTATGAAAAAAATAGCATAATTTATGTAATTGATAAAAAATAATATCGTTTAATTGGGAATCAATGATGGCTTGTAATTTTGTAGGCATTGAACCGATCAGATTTTGTGTGGTATTTGATGCTATTTCAGACCATACCTGCAACAAAGTATTATTGAAGTATTCTTTAACTCATAAATTGTATTTTCCAACACTTATGTGACTTTAATTCTGTACGTGTACGATGATATTCAAATATGATGATTGAAGACAAGTATGGAGCTGCGCAGCTGAAAGAATCATTCTTCGCTGTGATTTTTTGGATCGTTGCTATACTGAAAGCTCTCTTCCTTCTAGACTGTAAACAGATGGTGGCAAATAATCTACAATAATAAAAGTTAATTTCTCAACCACAGTAGCCGAGAAGTACCATCAAGATTCCCCCATCACCATATTTATTTACAAGAACGAATTTTATAAACTTTTTTTTTCTTTGTGCGCACCAAATTTTGCCACATCCATCACTTCCGAAAACATTACATTTACTCTCATCGGTTAAAAGGACAGTTTTCCCTCAAATCAAAATCCTTATGGATATATTGTCCTTTGCAAATTGCAGTCTTTTTCTTTGATTTACTCTGGATATGAGGTGTTGTCCTTTCTGGGATTCTGCCTTGAAATCCTTCAGGAAACAGTTGGAAAATTAGTTGTCGACGCAATACTCCCCGTTGATTGATGACAGGGCAATCTCGAATTTAACTCCTTTTATCATCACTGCTCAATCACTCCATATACTTGACCATCTTCCATCTTCTAGGAGGTTTGTTAAAAGTTTGTATTTTCGTAATTCCTTACAATTCTTTAGACAATAGAACCATTTTCTCCAAACCTTTAGCGTAAATTTTATTATTTGCTGTCTTAGAGCCCTTTTAAATCCAATAGTAACAACACAAATTTCTTAATGGATACTCAAAATTACTTTTTCATTAATGGCTTGCAATATTTTTTGCATTCCAGCTTAAATGAGAGAGAAATTGCGTTACTAAAGCCCTCCGTATTTAGATGCGACGTCAATTTTACGTTTTATTTATTATTATTATTATTATTACTGCCTATTCTGGAGAGGTTTATCATCTGGATTTGGTTTTATCACTTAATTTTATAGTATAGTGTTTAACCTGCAAAATTTAATTCTGGTGATCTCATTTAAAAAAGAAGGGTGAAAAATGAAAAGAGGTTTTTTAATATTCATTCAGATGTTTTAAAAGTTTTTAAACTCATGTCCATTAATTAAGGATAATGAAGTTCTGGCAAAGAAAGAGACAGAAGCAAAACAAATTTGACTTATTTGTAACTCGGGGGCCACCTGTGCTGTAACATCTACTCACATTACCATCATCTTGGAATCTTTGCCATAGCCAGGAGATGACACTCTGGGCGATTCCATGTTCCTCGGATACTTCCAGCTGGGTACGTTCACATTCCAGTCGTCCGATAATTCTACCACGTAAAAAATCATCCAAATGCTTCCTTTGGGCCATAACTATGCGGTTATTGCACTGAAAGGCTTTTAAAGCGCTTGTGAACAATTTTACTTCTTTGCCACCATTCCTTATATACCCCTCTCTTACACTCTCGTCATTGTGACGTACTATCCGCCCATCTGGTGGTTTCCTGTAATTTGCATATTCTTCTTCAAGATGTGTGTGCTAATTCTACAGGTGAAATTTTTATTTTAGAGTTCAATTTCTGTGTGATTCTGAATTATCCTTAATTTATGGACATGTGTGTATATTTAAAATATTTTAAGATGAGATCACAACATGTATATATAATTTTATAATTACAATTCAATGTAAGGATAGAAAACATGATGAAATTAAAAAAAATAATAATAAGCTGAGTATAAAAGGTAGATTATTATTTTAGAAAAGTTTGATGATATTTTTCAGATATTATTACTAGAAATGTGGGGGCCTGATCGCCGAGTGGCTAGCGCTTTGGCGCTTGGTACCACAGGTTTTGGTGTCTAGTCCCGGCGGTGTCATGGATGCTGGCGGTGTTCGGAATCCACTTTAAACCATAGGTCCCAGTCTAATAGGATAGTAGAGCATTGCAGGGATATTGTTACTTCGCGTCCGTAGCTTATCGTCAACCTACACGAGCCTCCTGGCTAGTGCTAAGTGAGTAACGTCTGTGCAGCCAATGACTTAAAGCATCAAAGACAACTGTCTAAATGTTTACCAGCTGCATTAGAAAGAAAAAATTTCTAGAAATGTTACAAAAAAATTAATAAGGTACTTTTGAAAGACAATGAATAAAAATATAGGGGCCTGCTCTATAGGTCCTAAATATATGCCTAGCTCTCTGCTCTCGGTACAACAGGGTTTCAGGTACGAATCCCGGCGGTGCCATGGATGTTTGTAGTGGTTCGGAATCCACTTTAAACCATGCCGGTCTAATAGGATCGTAGAGAGTTGTGGGGATAATGTGACTAGTGCACGTAACCCATCTTCAAGCTACATATGCTCCTGGGTAGTGCTAAATGAGTAACAGTGGTGCAACCCTTGCTTATGGCATAACGATAAACGGTCTATGTATTGTCGGTTGCATTAGAACAACAAAAATTATAAATATTCTGTATTTAAATTTAATTTTCTGTTTACTTTATAAGCATTAATATCGTCCAGGAAAATATCAGCTGTGTGCATGTAGTATTTGCCAGCTAACATGCATGCAAAATCTTGCCAGAATAAAATTTTTACAATTATACAATGTGATTAAAAGGAAACTCTAAAACCACTATACATCAATATTTTTATGATTTACTATAATACCGATTCGTTGTTCACCGTCAACGTGCACAGCTAGCATGAGGAGGACCGAGGTTCGAAGCCGCTGGCTGAACTATTGTAGACACTGCTTTCAGGGAGGAGACTCGTTGGCGATTGTGACAATATGTGTAAAGCATTTCGCATCCGTAATCGGATTGCCTGGTGTGAATTTTCCGCATTGCCTTCCCTACAGAGCAATCTCTCCTAAAAGACCTCGACTAAAAGCACTGTCCTCCACTCAACCACAGCCGAGGAGCTGTTCTTGTTGTGCATGAGGTCCACTGATGCTCATCTAACTTGTAGGGGTTTTCATAGCCTTAGCTACGGGGTATTGAAAGGAGCATTAATTAATTATTTAATTCTTTTAAAATAAAGTAAGAAATTGTCTCACAAATTGCACATTTCTAACAATATAATAATGTTTTACATTTGTATACTTATTTTACGTTAAATAATAAAAATACTCTATTTACCGAACAGAATGTTTTTCATTTTACAAACAAATTGACAAATATATCTTAAAATATAAGGGACGCTGCTTTAACTGAAATCAAATGATATAAAATAAATATCATTAAATTCTTAGAAAACAAACCATCCAGTCTTGTCAATGTTTAAACGAAGACAAATATTATTCTTTCACGAAATAAAAATTATAGTCTTTTTTTTTTTTTTGTAATATAATTTTATGGTAATTCTAAAGTTTAACCACACAATTTTATGTCCCAATTTAAATCTGATTAAACAAAGCGTTAAATTTCACTCCGAAAGCTTTAAAGTTTTTATTTTACAAAACACTTGTCGAGAGTGACCTTTTCTGTCAAATGTATTTTGAATAATTTGACATAAAACTTTTGTTTAGGGAATGATATGTTTCTACGTGATTGCCATGTTTAATTTCATAATGTCTTTTTTCCGTTATTATTTTTGAGAACAGTAAAGAGTTAACAGCGGCCTAAATGGCCGAGTGACTAGCTCTGTAGCACTCAGTACCACAGGGCTTATGTCCCGGACGGTGCCATGGATGTTTGTAGTGGTTCGGAATCAATTTACGTCCATTCTAACATAACTGTAGAGCGTTGGGCTGACAACCCTACCCCGTAAAAAAGTAGACATCTCATGTTTCGAAATCTGCCAGTAGTGGGCAGCCGGCTTGGGGCACCATGGGCTGTTGCGCCAATGATGATGATGATAACAAAATTAACAATATTTGAAACTTAAATATTTTTCTTTTGATGAAAAATTCCATTCTTACTAAATATTATATTTAAGAATTTAGGTTATCTTACTTTTTGTTTAAAAAAAATATCGAAACCTAAACAGTTATGACAAAGTGATAGTAGTATTCAAGTGCACTCATTCTTCGAAATAACCTAGTATCAGCCTCAAAGTCGGAAAACAAATTTTCGCATGAAATGGGTTGATGAGTGAAAAACGTTACTAATGGACAAGCACAGTGATGTGCTTAAATTCACTTCTGTGCTGCATTAAAATTGTAACGCCACAACCATAACATAACGCATATAAAAGATTTCCTCTCCTGACTTATTATTTATCCTCTTGGCAACCCTTTTGGTTCCCCTATCTCTTCACCAAATCCAAATGAACTATTTATTCTCTTTCTCTTTAACCCTGGAACATAAGCCGATCCCTCAGGCGGAACTTCAACTCTGCTTGTCCACGCAAGCTCTCTCCACTTCTCGCCATTTAACCTCACCAACCTCCTACTTCTCGCCGCCTCTTCCGAACAATCCAAGGACTCCATTTGTGAGCTTTCGGGATTATTCCTCCCATCAGAAAAAGACAGAATCTGCACCGCAGAAACGAATGAACGTGCGATATTCAGCAAAATATTTTCACTTGTTGACCAACTTTAATGTATTCAGCTCTTTCGTTCAAGGCTCTGAATTGTATTAATCTTCAATGCACTCTAATCATCTTCACTATAAATTCACTTACAGTATTTCTGGATAAATAAATATTCCCTTTGTAAAAGAATATGCGCTTATGGTATATAGATATAGATGATATTTGATTAGGATAGTTGGATTAGAATCGGAAATATTTTGGACTCTGTTTGGTGTTAGAATGCAAAGTGGTACACAAATTACCTTATATGTATAACGCAAGGTGATTTTTCTATATAGCAGAATAAATATAGGACAAATATATAACTGCGAGTTACTTCTGGAATAAAAATAGGACAAATAGAACATGTTTTATTATAATAAAATGGAACTTATTCAGGTCAGGTTTTAAACAAAAGCTCGAACAGTCTCGTGGATTGTTAAGTGTCAGAACTGATAACACTGAAAGAATTGAAGCAGACAATTGCCGTTTCGATGCAGTAAAAGGTTATGGTAAATCAGTAAACTATAAAATTACTTCTTTGAATTTGAGGAAGAAGATATCCTCCCACATATCCACCACCCTCCAAGACGTTCGTCCACTTTACCGGGGCACTAAACAGATGCAGGATATCATGAGAACCCCCTTGATTAACGCAAAATCTGCTACATACATTTGAAAAATCAAACCTACATTTGAAAACAATGATAGAACGAAGAAAAAACAAAACAGGATTCGTGATGAATACCAAGATACATTTAAAGAAAATCAAGAAGAAGAGTAGGCACACGATATTTCTAATTTGGTTTTTCGTACGACGATTGCACATAAATAGATAAATATTTAAGCTCAATATTTTGTGCATGCACGTGAGAGAGTTCCTTTCTTAATTTAAGCAGAAAAGAGGCTAATTATTACGAACGAAGCCGATGAAAAGATGTATTAAAGAAGTCAATTAATTCTTTACATTTTGTGAAAATAATTCTATAGCGTTTTAACTTTTAACACAAATTGAAAGTAAATGCGAAATTATATGGAAGATTTCTAAATGGTGAAATATATATTTGATAGTCTTGTTTTTATTGATTAAATTCTATATTTTTTATCAATTTTTGTAAAAACAAAATCAGTCCCGCCACCCTTAGCGCGAAAAGTTGGCAAGCGCATTTATGTTCAATAAAGAATACCGTTTTAATCAAGAGATGCATTTTAAGGCCATTTTGAGTCTCGGAATTCATGAATGTATAAACAAGCATCACTTCACACGTATTTTAATTATACACTGCAATTGTTCAATAGGTTCTGAATTTTTAAGCAAATACAGCAACAATATTAAATAATTCTTTATAGTAAAAATTTTTCTAATAATTATAACTAACTGCATCTTATTCTGTATTAGATTAGTATAATAACAAATCTATCATTTTATCCAAACCGAATACAACACATCAAAAATTGCTTCGATAAAAAAATTCATAAAAAGATATTTTTTTGTACAGTTTTTATTCTTTTTTTTTGAGTATTGTATAGGAACAACTCCATATACTGGCAACTGTTGTACCGATTACGGAGTACCCATGGGGATAGACCCTTTAACCTCCTTTTCTTAATTCATAGATATGTTTACATTTTAATTGGCTGCTTAAGGTTAGTAAAAAGATTCAATATAAAGTTTCAAAAAATTTAAATACGGTACTCAAAAAATTAAAAAAATATTAAAAATAAATAAAAAGTAAGTTAAAAAATAAAAAAAGAGTAAAAGAATTTTTCGATACAATTAGGACCATTCGTCAATGCCATAAAACTATTGAAAATGATAAAAATTATTGTGATGTGCTGAATACCCCCCTATAAAAAAGGCTGATCTCAGGCCCAAAGATCTGGTAATTTATTTTCATTTTTTTTTTTTTAAATTTATTTATTCATTATTTGATAAAGTTTCTTCTAGTCCTTCGATTTTAAGCAGGGTAAATATATGTAACATAAAAAAAAAATTTTAAGTCAATTCCTACTTTTTTTTTCACTATATTGCAGTAAAGTTCCTTTACAAATAAAATTGAAATTTTCCTCTTTCATCTGGCGCATCTATTATTTCATGCATGCAACTTAAATCTAAAAATACAATTAATTAATTAAATTTAATTAATGAATTAATATTTGAAAGAACTGTATTAACATCAAGTGTCGTACACTATAAGTTTAAAAATGTATTTGAACTTGAGTGGATGAAAAAAAGTATTTTATGAACGATTGAAAATTGGAACCAGATACATATATATATATATATATGTGCATATATATATACAGATACATATATATATATATGGGCATATATATATATATGATATATATATATATACTAGAAGACCCGGCCACGCGTTGCTGTGGCTTTCTTGTATTTCGTTCAATTATTAGATACTATAATTGGTATTGTTAAGGAAGTGATTGGTAAAGAATGATGAAAAGATCAAATTAAGTTTCAACGAATAGAAAATGTTTAATTTTTATTAATTTAATGAATGAGGTAGATAATGTTGATTTTTAAGACTGTTTTATAATTATTTTACGTAATATAGTTTTTAATAATCATTACTTTCCTTTAACTAAGAACTAAGCGATGAACAATATTTCTTGTTAGTCTGTCTTTCGTCGAAATAAATAAATTCGATGGTTTTCGAACACGTGAACATGCAACATACAGCTGCCCATGGGAGAAACATGGATTCTGAGGTTAGATTTTTTTGGTGGTCGTTTACTGAAAATGATAATTGAAAAATACAATGCAATTAAAATAAAATCGGGATATAATAAGAAAAGACTTTAAAAAAAATTCACAATAAAAAATACAAATGCAAACGATCGTTTAAGGTACACGAACACCTTCGAAGGAATTTTTTTGAAGTTTTTTATTTATTACATTTTTTGGATTGAATGTATCTAAAAGCTAATGATTTCACATAAAAAAAATTTCATTATTATTTTTAAAATTTTTATAAGCTAAAATAAGGGAAAAATGGCCAAAAATTGATACTATTACAAAACCTGAAATCAAATCAATATTTTTTAAATTTCTAAGTTTGTATTTGTTTTTGTACTAACATTTTACAGTGAATAGACCTCTGGTAAATTTATATCTTTATTATTTATTATTTTGTACTAGTTTAAATGCTGTCGACACAAAATTCTTCCAAAATTTTCATGTAATTCCAAGTTTAACAATTGAAATAAAAAATATTTATGTAGATATAATCATTTCAGAGATCTATTCCTGTAAATATTTATGAAAAACATAAATACAAAGTTTTGTAGCATTTGGATCAAAATTACTTGTGTTATGGTGTTTCACATGAAAACAAAAAAAAGCATAAAAATTCATTCTGAGAAAAAGCTAAAAACAACTTTTAATTAGATATATTACTTTTAAAAATGTTGTAAATACATTAAAATGCCATTGAATTATCAAGTTCATAGTCTTATTTATTAATAAATATAGTTTTGTTTTTCCTTAAAGCTGTAAATATTTTCTGAGCTTTGTTTTGAAAAAGTTAAAATTTGCTCGACAAACTTTTTTTTTTTACAACTTCCTGCTATTTCAAAGGCTTTTTAATATGAAAATGACCTGAATTTAAAATATTTAGCCTTTTTGTAAGTGTTTTGATTAAATATATTCAAAACCTTTGAATTTCACATAAAAATATCAACTTTAGCTATTCTTTATACAATTTATTCTTTAAAATATGGATAAACATTGCAAAAATGTGATATTGTTGCAAAATTTTATAATTCAAAAAATAAATAAAACATGAATAGTTTTTCCTTTGCAAGTGTTTTTATGCTGGGAATATCCTTTATGTAGGTAATATACTGTTTTCAAATTTATATCTCAATTATTTATACATTTTTGTATGCTTAAAGTTTGTCGACACAAACTTTTTTTACAAATTTACAAAAATTCTTAGTTTAAAAACTAAAATAAAAATAATTTATGAATTTAGGTTAATTTCCATGTTCTATTCCTTTCATACATTTAAAGAAAACTTTTACATGAAGTTTCAAAACATTTAGAACAGAAATATTTTTATTGTGATGTTTTGAATGAATACAAAATGCATAAAAATTCAAATAAGAAATAATTAAAACCAACTTTTAAATATAAATAAAAACAAATGTACATACATAAAAATGTTATTGAGCTTTAAATTCTCCTTATTAATATAAACACTTATTTATTTGTTTTGTTTTCTTTAAATAACTTCCAACTTAAAAGTACCATTTATCAATTTTTCTTCGACAATATTCAAATCACTCAAATTTATAACTCAAATTCTTTGTTTTTCAAATAACAAAAGTTTTTAAAAATAAAATGTCCTTGATTTTCAACTTGCAACTATTATAATACCTTTTATAAAATTTTAATGTTATCATTATATCAAATAATTGCAGAGTTTACTTCATTTTCACACTTTTCCAAAAATCCTTGAAAATTCATCATCTTTCTTTAAAATTATATTGTCTATATTATATTATCTTGTAGATCACATTTCATTTTAAAATTCTTAATCAAATACAACACATGTTGACAAACTTTAAGCATAGAAAAGTTCAATGTTATGATTCACAACTTTTCATTCAATATATTTTATTCAATTCAAATTCAAACTTAGAAAATAAAAAATATTGATAATCAAATCAGGTAATACTTACATACATTTGATTTATTTCTCATAGAAATAATATAAATTTCATACAATATAATTTTCACAAAATTTAAAGTAGTACATAAAACAATAATATTCAGAACATGAGAATTTTTTACGGTTATGTAGTACAGGCATCGAGACACGGCGCCATTCTTTTATTGTGGTATATTTTTCGTCTGTGGTGGAAACAAACTTTTTACTCCAACGATGAAATTAGTGCAAATAAGAATTCTGCAATTAATTATCGAAATAGCAATAAAATAGTCATTATATATTGTTCGAAAATGAAGCTACGAATTCCTCTAATTGCAGTATTTCAACCCTAAAGAAATTGGCGGAAAATTGGCGAAAATTCAGGGTTGCAAGATTGGCGCCTTTCTCAATGGTATTGTTGCCACTACATTGGTTTGCCAAAGAAATTATAAAAATATTTAGGGGTGGACCACCCTTATCACTTAGGGTTTAAAAATAGATTACGACCGATTCGCAGACCTACCAAATATGCACAAAAATTTTCATAAGAATCGGTCGAGCCGTTTCGGAGGAGTTTGGCAACAAACACTGTGACACGAGAATTTTATATATTAGATATATATATATATAGGGAGAGTGTGAACTAATAGTAGGAATTTAATAAAAAAAAAGAATAAAATAAAACCGAACTATGTCGCTAGTGCATATAAATCCATATAAAAATAAATATAATAACAAATTCTTAAAAATTTCTTTTACGTGAAATTGTACTACAAACTAGAAATGACTTGAATTTGATATAAAGAATTTTTATATATTTTCATAGTAATGTTAAATATATAAATGTATAATAATTAATTTTTATTTAAAGATAAAATACTCTAATAATTGCATATGCTTAAAACATTCGGTAACATATTTGGTATATGGAAATGATCAGTCAAGGGCTGGTTGCACAGTGCTGATACTGATTGTTTATTCATCCCAAACAAAATGAAGTATTTTTTTTTAATGAATACACGTTACAAATTTTCTCCTTTAATATATATCTGAAAGTTGCAAGGAATTATTGGAAACTAAATATACTTTAACCTTTTAACAGAATATTCCACCAAAAAATTGCCGAATAAATTTCCCTTGTTTCTTAACATACTAAACTATCAAATTCATCAAATTTATTATGTTAAATTTATTACTTTAATAAATTGTCAAATTTATTATGTTAAGAAATTGTCATTAAGATAATTATAATGTAATGAATAAGTCACTTAGATAAAAAATATCAAAAATATAAATATTTTCGATTATAACTACTTCCATGAAAAGCATTGAATTTGTGTACATAAAACTGCACAAATTCATTTTTGCTAATATTTATTCTGAACTATTAATAGTTTTTGTTAAATAAGATATTCAGAAAAAGTTTACTAAGTTTAGTTATAAATACTAATCCATAATTACAAATAAAACTACATTAATTTTAGGTGCTACGCACAATTTCGTTATATTATAAAGCACATTTATTGTTTAAATGAATATCTTACTTGTTTCTTGAAAACTAAAATTAATCAATACAAAACAAAGTATTTATATTTGATAAACATTCTGATTTTACTGTGTTGATATAATGCAACATTAACCTTACAGACCTTGCACCCGCTTTCACAATTACTATCGAGTTTCTTTTGCTTCGGAAATCTGTGATTTCAAGGACTCCAGCAGCAAATATGTATGGACCAACCAGAAATATATCTCATTTTTTATGTAACCTTTCTGAAAAAGATATATTATTAGTGAACTGCACTATAAGCCATCTACCAACGTACATAATAATTCACTTAAATCAGTATTTAAATTTGAATTGTGTCGTGCTGAAATATAAAAGTTTTTGCACGTAAATTTTTGTCTGAAAGGAAATTTCAAGAGCTTTCCCCACATTTTTATCTTCTAAAATCTAATTGCAAACACGAACCGAATAACGCAAAGCGGAAAAATTTACGAAATATGGTCTTTGCATATATTCTTCAAGAAGAAAAAAATATTGATTAGTGCTCAAATACAAACCTTTGGTGCTACATCTGTTGCTGCATGTAGTCAGTAAAAGAGGCTATTAATGCATTGAATTTTTTTTGTATTGATTATCTAAATTACTTTTAATAAGAAAATCATGAAGTTAATACTTTAATACTTTACGTTTATTACTTTAATTTATAAGTATACAATTCTACAGGATAAATGTGATTAATTACTTCTTCGATAATGTTTTTCGTTTCAAACATTCATGAGAGATTTTAATAATGTCATCAAGGTTGATAGGAAACTTTTCTATTATTATTACTATTTTTTGGAATCGATACAACTTTTCTTAAAGTATGCATATTAATTATTTTACAATAATTTATCTTAAAAATTTATAAAAGTCTCTCAACTGATTTCAAAAGATGCTTTTCTAACGATATGATCTGTCACTAACAGAAGTTATCTGTACTATTCATAATAAAATTTATACAGATTTTATAAAAGAAAAAGTAAATTGTGAGAAGATATTGAATGTGTGATTATTAGCAATTTTGAAAAATTGATATCGATCAAATGGATTGTGATTTGTTATCCAAAAAAGTAATTGCATCTGTTAAAAGACCAATTAGCAAGATTTATTATTAGTTAGAATTAGTTATTGGGAATGTTTCAAGATCATTGTCAATTAATTCATAATGCTTATCATAAGATATATATAGATCAATATGAGAAATTTCATATTTACAATAAAATTTTCTGAATAATTTTCTCCTCTATTTTATCCCTTTATAGAATGTAACTGATCAGGGGATACATTACTTGGCATAAACACTGTAAAAGGGTGAGTAGAATTTGATGAAATAGATATAAAGAACATATGTGTAAAAGAGTGTTGTTGTTTACAAGAACATAACTTTATACAACAATGAAATATGCAGGGTGATCAGTAGCGTTCGGATGGTGTCCTGATGGAGATAATTTCGTATTCTCTCAACCCTCGTCCACAGTTCGTCCTCTGTTTGATAATGGAGAATAGCCAATCACGTCCTAAATATTCTCGATCAGTGAGAGATCAGGTGACATTGCATGCCAAGGAAGCAACTGGATATGTTTCATTGAATTTTCCGAGGAACTCTAAGTACGGTCTTGTGTTATCCTGCTGGAAATACCATTTTGCGGCCGTGGATATAAGATAGTACAACCAGCTCAAAATTTCATCAACAATACGTATCAGAGGTTACCGGTTTCTAATACGCTTCTATTATCTTCTAATACGTACCGGTGGTTACTGGCTATCATGTCTGATGGCACGCCAAATCTTTATGTCACAATTTATGAGTAGTATGACGCTCAACAATAGTGATCGGATTGAATTATCTCTTCCGTCGCCTCCTGATGCTTCATGCGATCACAACATTACGCTATCCACGTGACTCATTTCTGACATTATTACAACCTTTAACGTCGGTGGGAGGGCGCCAATGACGGTTTTTGTAAAAAGCTGGCTTGTGTTCAAGTAGCTTTCAGTCAACCGTAGTGAAACTGTCCTTGCAGACAATGGAATATCTGAGGCTTCCTGCACATTCCAGAGAATGTCGAAAATCATTGATCTGTGTTTCAACCATCCATCCATCTAGCTCAAATTGTATACACAGTGAAAGTATTCCTGTCTATTTCAGCAATTTTCTCCAATAAATTTTCTTTTTTTTTTTTTGTGTGTGCAGTAAAATCTTTGCTGCTCAATGTGAGTATTTGGGCTAACACATGAAATAAGTTCTTTTGATATCATTTCTTTCTCTTTTACTTCAGTTTTTTAAAATGAACTTACATTCTTTCCATAGTGTAAATTCTTCCATTATATCAAAGAATAAAGTCTCCTTGCTTATAAGTACATTACGAATACTTTGTAGATGCCTCTCAATGTTAACGGTGTACCAAAATCCTTGCTTACATTCTAGACACATCAATGATTTTGTAGATTTTCGACTAAATAAACCATGAAATGTTTCCATATGACTTTGTAAACAGTAACTATGTGCAAACTTCATATTGCATTCACTGCAAAATAGGTTGTCAAGAATTATTCCATTTCTTTTATTTTCAATCGAAACAAAGTCTGTTAATTAAAAGGGAATAATTATTATATGTCAAAGTATAAAGCAATTGAGCTACTGAGATAAAATATTTAAAAATAATATAGAATCGGCTTTCTTCAAAATCGACAATGTAATAAAGAACACCATTTATTTTGGCATAAATTTATAAATCTACGAAAACTAATTAATAAAGAGTACTTTGAAAATTTTCTTATTCCAACAGTAATCTATAAAATAAGTAAAAAATATTATAATAACAATAATTAGTAAATAATATATAGGCAATGAATCCATTTAGATTTCAAAACAGATTAATAAATTGAATGTTTATGAAATCAAATTCCTCATGAATAAAGAACCATCTAAATACATTATTAATTACTATTAAACAATTTAAAATTAATATACAATTATTTGAGGGAAATTTTCTACCTTTATAATAAGAACTTTAGGCTTAAGCAGCTATGCTCCTGCTATGAAATTTTTTTTTTTCAATCGAAAACAAAACCTGTTAATTAAAAAAGGGATTATTTATTATATTGAAAGTATACAACAATTGAACTACTAAAATAAAATAACAAAATATTTAAAAATAGTCTAGAATCAGCCTTCTTCAAAACAATTATAAAACAGCAATTAAATCTGTAAAACAAAAACAAAAAATCACTAAAATGCTAATTAAGTAATAAATTATAATAAAATAAAGTAAATTACATCACATAAATAATATAAATTAAGAAATTATTTAAAAAAAACTGCAGCGCAATAAAGCTATCGAGAAAATGGAGACACAAAGCAAAAAAACAATTAAGAATCTTTAGCAATTAATCTAAAAAAATATTCACTAAAACGCTAATTAACTAATAAAATAAAGTAAATGATGATATAAAATAAATATCAACTCACGTATTATTTAAAAACTGCAGCACAAAGCAGTGTTTGGGATTAGCGCTCCTCTGTGAGTACTTTTGCTCTCTAAAGGTAAATAAAAGCATCTTCTGTTAAATTAAGCTCTGCTACTATAGCCTAAGCTCTTTCGAAAACTTTGTCAAAACATCAAATGACTTGGTATCAATTTGCAAAACTTGCATAAATAATTACTTTTGAATAGATATCTGATTTAGATTATGTCAAGAATGTTCTGAATGCTGCTGTTGCAAATCTTCAAATCAAAAACTAGCTGGTTTACTCTATTGTCATAGATTCTATTACATCTATCGTCATAGATTCAACAAATTAACCGCAGGTTTATTTTTTACCCATTGTCTTAAACCAATGATAACAAAAAAAATTTATTTTTTGTGGATTAATTAATCATATCGGTAGAATTATTCAGGCTTAAAAATGTAACGGCTAAAGAGTATGCAGTAACTTTTTTTGGAAGAATTCATATGAGGTATAATTTGACTCATTAATTTCAGATAATGGACTCCCATTTGTTAGTGCAGTTATACTACAGCTGTGTTGAATATTGAACAGAATTTCATAGTTGCGTCAATCACAAGTAAATCCAGTTGAAAGAAAAAAATATTATCTCAAGCCCATACTCACCATTGTAGTGGTATATCAACAAAATTATTGGAATAATCATCTGCCCTGTATACATTGTGCAATGAATATATGTGTTTATATATATATATATATAAAACACATATATTCATTGCAGAATGATTGATGATGATGAATGAAAGCGGTATATGGGGATGTGGCAACAAGGACTATAATCCCCCTAATCACTATATATATGAACAGTTAATTTTCTTTATTTTCAATATTTCATTCTCCACATCGCTCTACGATCGTGTTAGACCGGGACCTACGGTTTAAAGTGGATTCGAACCACTACAAACGTCCATGGCACCGCCGGGGACTCGAACCCTGTGGTACCGAACTCCAGAGCGCTGGCCACTCGGCCATTCAGGCCCCTTTTGCAGAATGTTTTTTAAAAAAGTTTACAAATATTATGAAATTTAATGAATTGATTTAAGAATCAAAGTACATGGATAAAAATTGACACAAAAAATATAAGAAAAAATTAAATAATTTAAAGAAAATAAAGATCTTTTCAAGTACATATGTTTTGCCACTGTGAGCACAGTTATCAAAAAATGGTTTCAAATTTCTCTGAAACAGCAGTTTTTCATGGATGTTGCTAAGGGAGATGTGTGAGTGT
>BPLR01018328.1:0-37075 GCA_021605095.1 Caerostris extrusa | reverse complement strand
GAGGCAATGGCATGTTGTTTTTATTTTTTGTTTAATTACCTTCATTATTTTCATCATTAGAATAATTATAATCGTTATATAACAAAATAATCTTTAATCTTTAATAAAACAATCTCAATGATTTGATGCATAGGGTATCAAAACAGGTATTTTTTGTTTATGACTATAAACTGGTATTATTAGTAAAGCAATATGGTACAACAGAGTAATATAATGAGATTGATTCCAGTTCACTGTTTAATATAAGGTAATTAAATATGTATTAGATTTAATTAAGTGTCAGTATATATATTACCAAGTTTCTCATTATGTTGTACTAGCTGAAGGTACAATTAACTGTTAATATTCTCGTTAACAATATAATATATATTAATAATTGTATATATAATCAAGTCTTTTGTACCTTAAGATAAGTTTTTATTGCTAAATGGTATCTTATTTTATATGTTATATTCCATTAGACTTATCAACAACAACAGAAAATAAAAACTGATATTTTCAAATGATCGGCTTAAATAAATGTAAAATCTTTGACTTAAAAAGAATTTATTTCATCTATTATAATTTTCAAAATCATCTCATAATCATCAATACCATCTCATTATCATCATAATCATCAATACCATCTCATTATCATCATAATCATCAATACCATCTCATTATCATCATAATCATCAAAAAGAAAATTATATAATCTTATGTTATGGAAAAATCCTTTTAACATAACTTAACATTGATTGATAATTCGAATTCAAAACAAATACATAAATTGCAATTATAAATGAGGTAATAATCATTTTTATTTTTTGTTTAATTACATTAATTCTTTTAATAATTAAAATAATTATAATACTAGTCTTAATAATGTTTGTAAATTATAAAACAACAAATATAAATAATAATAATAATAATTAAAAATAACATAAATATTATCTTTCTTTAATAAAATAATAAATATAAAACTTTTACATTAAAAAAACAATTTTCGATATTTAAATAGTGGCTGTTCAAACTATACAGCGCAAGCTGTTCAAAACTGTTCATACATTAATTAGAAACAATTCATGAAACAAAGGCTTTTTTTGCATTTTTAAATTCTAATTTATTATATCATTTATTTTTTGGGGGAGAGGAGCCCTTTTTTTATATAATTAAGACAAACTGTATAATACATCAGCTTCATTGACACAACAGTCCCAAAGTGGGCCAAGGGTATCTGCCTGTTGGCAGATTTTGAGATAGGAGAAGTTCTCATTTTTTACAGGGGTAGGGATGTCAGACTTACATAATGATCTACAGTCATATTAGAAATGCCTATGATTTAAAAATGTATTCGAACCACTACAAACATCCATGCAACGCTGGAACTCAAAACCAGAAACCTATGGCATCGAGCCTCAGAGCGCTATTCACTCAGCTATCAGGGCAATACAATACATTGGACATATCAAATGGTATAATTTTTTAAAAATTGAGATGATATTATTAACAACGTTCTATAGTTTCTAAGACAAATCACAAATTTGGCCTGTGATTATTATCAAGAGCAAAAGTAGCCAAACATTTTCGATTGTCGACATCATTCTTTCACCAATTTTATCAACTATATTTATTTTTGCTATTAAGAAGTTATAGTGGATCATTCAAAAGGGAGTACAACAAAAAAGCAAATATTGAAATATTTTCATTAAATCCACCTAAAAAACGACCTTTAAATCTTAGATTAATCAATTTGTGTGCAATCCATCTACCAGAATGTATTCTATTCGGAGTTTCAACTGCTCTTTGGGGCGATGTTTGATTGTGAAACACAGCACGGCATCCAGGAGGCTCAAGGACATCCTTGCGATTTCTCTGGCATGGAGATTTCCATTTCGAACCGGCAGGCCCGATACAACCATATACGCATCTCAATTGTTTCCACCTAAAAGAGTAATAAAATTTATATTTCAGTATATTTTATCTTCCTAAACTATTTATATAACTTTTACAATAGTATAAATATTATATGTGACTTGTTACAATAGTAAAAAAATATTATATGTTACTTGTTACAATAGTATAAATAGTATATGTAACTATTTATGTGACTTATTACAATAGTATAAATAATATATATGACTATTTGTGTGACTTATTACAATAGTATAAAATAATATATATACTATTTATGTGCCCTATTACAATAGTATAAATAATATATGTGACTATTGTGACATTTGTAATATATAAATAGTATATGTGGCTATTTATGTGACTTATTACAAAATAGTATAAATACTATTTATGTGCCCTATTGCAATAGTATAAATAATATATGTGACTATTGTGACATTTGTAATATGTCTAAATAGTATATGTACTATTTATGTGACTTATTACAATAGTATAAATAATATATGTGGCTATTTTTTGTGACTTATTACAATAGTATAAATAACATGTGGCTATTTAATGTGATATATTGCAATAGTATAAATATTACTTGTGACTATTTATGTGATTTTTTTTTTTTTTTTTTTTACAATAGCATAAATAATATATATTACTATTTAATGTGACATATTACAATAAGTATAAAATATTACTTGTGACTATTTATGTGATTTTTACAATAGTATAAATAATAGTGATTATTTATGAGACTTACCATAATAGAATAAATAATATATGACTACTTATGTGACTTATTATAATAGAATAAATCATATATGTGACTATTTATGTGACTTATTACAATAGAATAAATAATATGTGACTTATTACAATAGTATAAATAATATGTTACTATTTATGTGACTTGTTACAATAGTATAAATAATATATGCAGTTATTTATGTGGCCTACTACAAAAGTGTAAATAATATGTGTGGCTATTTATGTGTTTATTACAATATAAATAATATACATGGCTATTTATGTGACTTGTTACAAATAGTAAAAATAATATATGTCAATTTTTACAATATAAATAGTAGTTTATTGACATTAGAATAGTATAAATTATATATGGTACTTTTTATGTAATGTATTACAATAGTATAAATAATGTATGTGAGTCTTTATATGACATATTACAATAGTATAAATAATATATGTGACTATTTATTGACTTGTTACAAAATAGTAAAAAGTCGATGTCTTAGAAATCAAAATCTATTTTATGATAATTAAAAGGCAAATCAATTGAAGAAAAGTATAAAATTTTAATATATGTTGACCAATTTTTAAAATATAATGTGTATAAATTACCTTCAATTTCATCAAATCAGAAGGTTAGAATAAATGAATGATAAAAAAATTTATATTTAAAAATACATTCTATCGAGTAGATCATTTTACCAAACGATATAAGAGTTGATATATTTCCATGGTAACTACCGTTACTTTGTATTTGTAATGACCATCAGGGTTACTTTATTTATTGAATTATCTGAATAGCCAATAAAATTTTTAATACATTTAGAAATTAAATTGTAAATATTTTTAATGTAAAATGAATAGGAATCCTATAAATTTTTTCCTGAAAAGCAAAAGATTTACCGTTTACACTAAGAAAAATTTTTTATGAAATCAGTCGAATTTTAATATATAAAAAAGAAAAACTCGAATCAATTTTTAAAATATAATCGATTATTTTTAAAGTACCTTCAATTTTAATTTTTTACATGAAAAGCAAACGATTTATGGTTGAAAATGAAAATTGTAATATGGACTACTTTTAATGTAAATGAATGATAAAAAATTTTTATATCATATATATTTATCGTTGAAAAATACATTCTTATCGAGAATCGATTCAGAATCATTTTTTAAATCATCAAACGATAAGATTTATTTGTCGAAACTACGAAAATTTTAACATCGATTGATATTTTTAATCGTTTCCATTTTAAATCTTCAAAAACAAAAGCAAAGATTTATTTTTGAAACTTTGTAACATCGATTATTTTAAGTTGAATGATTCAGAATCATCATCAAAAACAATAGCAAAAGATTTATTTTGAAACTACGAAAATTGTATTTATTTTTAATGTTATCGATTCAGATATTCTAGCCAATTTTAAATCTTCAAAAACAAAAGCAAAAGATTTATTTTGAAACTACGAAAATTGTAACATCGATTATTTTTAAGTTGAATCGATTCAGAATCATAATATTTTAAATCTTCAAAAACAAAAGCAAAAGATTTATTTTTGAAACTACGAAAATTGTAACATCGATTATTTTTAAGTTTAATCGATTCAGAATTTATTTTAAATCATCAAAAACAATAGCAAAAGATTTATTTTGAAACTTAAAATTGTAACATTGTAATGTTAATCGATTCAGAATTTTTTAAATCTTCAAAAACAAAAGCAAAGATTTATTTTTGAAACTACGAAAATTGTAACATCGATTATTTTAAAATCGATTCAGAATCATTATTTTAAATCATCAAAAACAATAGCAAAAGATTTATTTTGAAACTACGAAAATTGTAACATCGATTATTTTTAATGTAAAATCAGTAGGAATCATTACATTTTAAAATTTTACATGAAAAGCAAATGGTTTATTGTTGAAACTATGAAAACTGCAACATCGATTATTTTTAATATAAATCGTGTCGACATATTATATTTTTAATTTTTACATCAAACGCAAAAGATTTAACGTTGGAACAATGAAAATTGTAACATAGGTTATTTTTAATGTAAAATGAGTCGCAATTTTTACGTTTTAAATTTTTTTTACATGAAAAAGCAAAAGATTTATTTTTAAACTGCGAAAATCGTAATATCGATTAATTTTTATTGAAAGAATAAATCACTTAAAATGAATAATGGTTCCATGGTTTCTTTATAATTATAATAAAGCTACGATTACTAATTTTATTTCATTTATTAAAATTTTTATGATATTGTATTTAAAATAAAGCATAATGTGTTCATATTGTACGTATTGACACACAATTTATTTATAGATATTTTTCACCTGTAAATTTATTTTGATCAGTTATTGTTTTTTAAATTTCCTTACGAACAACTCATTATTTAATTGAAATCATCGATTTATGATATGAATCTTCTTTGATATTTACTCATATTGTTATATTAATACTCTGTAATGTTTAAACCAATTCTTATCCACTACTACCAATGAACCACGCCTATGAACTAAAACGTTTCCTTAAACAACTCCCTTCTTATATAAAAAGAAAATATATTTATTCTAAAATAAACACAGTAACAATTTTTCTATTTATATTTAGTTGAACTTAAAACAGACTTGCATAATCTTTTTAAGAACGCCGTCACCTAACTTTTAAGTTGTCTAACATTTCATGTATTTTTTTTTTTTTTATTTCTTCACTGCTTCTCACATCTTTTTTCCCTTCTTCAAAATTTAAATACTTTCCACTTTCCCAACTTGAAAAGAAAAAGAAAAAAGCTCGTTTTGGAAGCACTCAAGCATAAGTCACGTGGTTTTAAAGAAGAAAGAAGAAATCGATCACACGGAGACAACTCAACTCGCCTCTACCTGAGTTTTTGGTTCTAAAGCAATGATTTATTGTTACACAAGGTGCAACATCGGTTACGCTGTCAAATATTTGAAATATTATTTTGCGCTTGAAAATTTAATTTTGAAACCATTCCCATTAATTTTCTAAGCGATAAAAGTTTTTTTTTTTTTTCACTTAACTGTAACTGTAACTTTACTCTGACTTAATGGGAGAAGTAAAAGACGAAAGATGCCATACACTGTATCGAAAAATGATATTATTTTTTATACTTGGAAATGACAAAGTATTGCAAGGATTTTATAAATGTGGAAAATAATTGTTGTTTAGAAGATAGTTGTTTCTGAAGTTCCTATAAACAACTTGGATATTTTATCAAAAGATAAATAATGATTGAAAGAAAACGATATGACACATAAGAATTCAAGGTTAATAATTGAATTGTTTAGGAACTTTAATGGATTTTATTGTGGCTTAGTAGGAAAGTGTGCAAATTTTTTTCTTTATTTCTTTAGTTAATTTTTAATTAATTTACTTTATTTTTTTTTATTTATTTTTTCCTTTATATTTATTTATTTTCAGTTTAATTAATTAATTTATTTTTAATTTATTTATCTATTTATTTCATTTTAATTTATTTTATTTATTTATTTATTATTATTATTATTATTATTATTATTATTTTTTAAGCTTTTGCATGAAAACTGTATAATTTTTTTAAGTATTTAAAATGCACGTTAATTGATAAGATATATATATATATAATACAAGACTTTTTAATTCGTAAAATTTTTATTTCTCTATAAACAGTTAATTTTTGCACTAATTATTATGGAAAAGAGAATCAATTAAAAAATAAAATTTTAAAAATTGCTATAAATTTTGATAAAAAAAACAGATTTTAAAAATGGATATATTTAATTTAGTTTTGTTTGCTTTTATATAATACATTTAAATACTAATAAATAATTTCCAATAATAATAATAATATATAAACAAATAAATAAATTCAAAATTACACATAAATTGTTCAAAATTTCTACACAATTATTAAAAATGTGTATACATTTTGCTTGTAAGGTGCATTTATTTGCGTATTGTGAAATTAAAGAATTTTTGTATTTGCGTATATAATTTTAATACGAAAAAAAGAAAAATATATCTTTTTTTGAAGCACTCAAGCATAAGTCACGTGGTTTTTAAAGAAGAAAGAAGAAATCGATCACACTGCAACAACTCAACTCTGCTCTACCTGAGTTTTTGGTTCTAACGCAATGATTTATTATTACACGAGGTGGAACATAGAACCATCGGTTACGCTGTCAAATATTTGAAATATTATTTTGCGCTTGAAAATTTAATTTTGAACCATTCCCATAATTTTTCTAATCGATAAAAGGTTGTTTTTTTTTTTTCACTTAGCTGTAACTAACTTTACTCTGACTTAATGGGGAAATATAAGACGAAAGATGCCATACATTGTATCGGAGAGTGATATTATTTTTATACTTGAAATGACAAAGAGATTGCAAGGTATTTTCTAAATGTGAAAAGAATTGCTGTTTAGTAGATAGTTGCTTTTGAAGTTCCTCTAAATAACTTGCATATTTTATCAAAAGATAAATAATGTTGGAATGAAAACGATATGACACATATCAATTCAATGTTAATAATTTGAATTGTTTAAGAACTTTAATGGATTTTATTATGGCTTAGTGTTAGTGAGTTTTTCTTTTATTTATTTTCTTTTCTTTTATTTAGTTATTTATTTCATTTGGTGTTATTTTTATTTAATATTTATTTATTTATTTGCTTTGGCATGAAAACTGTTTAAATTTTAAAGTATTTTAATGCGCATGAATTAAAAAGGTATATATTTATATATATAATGCACATTTTTTTTTAATCGTTAAATTTCTTTCTCGATAAGTTAAATTTTGCACTAATTGTTAAAAAAATAGCAATTTTATAATGGAAAATAGAATCGATTAAAAAATAATTTTAAAAGATTGCTTAATATTTTTTATTTAAAGGAGAGAAAAAAAAAAAAACGAGATTTAAATTTATTTTCATGTGATTTGATATAATATAGTTAAATACTAATAAATAATTTTGCAATCATAATAATAATAAATAAAAAAATTCAAAATTTCACATAAATTGTTCAAAATTTCTACGCAATTATTAAAAATGTGTATACATTTTGCTAGTAAGTTGCATTTATTTGTGTATTGTGAAATTAAAGAATGTTTGTATTTATATATATATATATATATATATATATATATATAAAGCTATATACTCAAAAAGCAAATAAATAAATAAATTAAATTAAAAACAAAATAAAAGTAATTAATTAATGAAATTAATTAAAAATAAAATATCAATCAATAAAATAAAATAAAAAGAAAAAGAAATAAAAGAAACAAAAATTGGCTAACTTTCATAATTGCCATAATAAAATTCATTAAATTTCTAAAACAATTCAATTATTAACCTTGAATTCTTTGTGTCATATCGTTTTCATTCAAACATTATTTATCTTTTGATAAAATATGCAAGTTATTTATAGGAACTTCAGAAACAACTATCTTCTAAACGACAACGATTAATAAATTTTGCATTATATATGTATATATATATAACGATTAATAAATTTTGCATTATATATATATATATAATGCCAAATTTATTAATCGTTAAATTTGTTTCTCGATAAGTTAATTTTTGCACTAATTGTTAAAAGAAGAGCTATTTTATATTAGAAAACAAAATAAAATAAAAAATAAAATTAGAATTGTTCTAAATTTTTATAAAAATATGAGTTTTTAAAAATGGGATATTATTAATTTATTTTTATTTGATTTGTTAATATAGTTAAACAATAATAAATAATTTGCAAAAAATAAATAAATAAAAAATAAGTTAAAAATTTCATAAATTGTTCAAAATTTCTACACGATTATAAAAAATATGTATATATTTTATTTTTAGATGTATTTATTTGTGCATTGTGCAATTCAGAATTTTAATTTATACTTGATGGGACAAAAGAATTGCAAGCGATTTTTATGAAAAAAATTGCTGTTCTTAAAATAGTTGTTTTTAAGTTCCTTTAAATAACTTGCATATTTTACAAAAGATAAATAATGTTTGAATGGAAAAGATATGACACATAAAAATTAAAGGTTATTAATTAAGTTGTTTTGGAAATTTAATGGATTTGATTATGGCTTTGTATGAAATTTTGTTCCTTTAATTTATTTTGATTTTATTTTTTATTGATTTATTTATTTTTACTTTTGCAAGAAAACTGTTTAAGTTTTTTTAAGTATTTTAATGTACGTTAATTAAAAAGGCACATATTATATAAAATTTATTAAGCATTAAATTTTGTTTTTATTAACAGTTAATCTTTAATCTAATTGTTAAAAGGAACAATTTCATAATGGAAAATAGAATCAATTAAAAAATTTTCATAAATTTTGATAAAAAAAATGAAATTTTTGAAAAAGGGATATTTTAATTTATTTTTATTTGATTTGATAATATAGTTAAATATTAATAAATGATTTGCAAAAAAAAATAAATAAATAAATAAAATGAATTCAAAATTTCTACACAATTATTAAAAATGTGTATACATTTTGATCGTAGATGCATAATTTGTGTATTGTGTGATTCAAAAAAATCCACATATTATAATATGTTTTATAATATATGCCTTTTATTTTTGCATTGTGCAAAAAATATTTTCATATCTATATACATATACTATATATTGGATATATATATATTGGATATATATATGACGTCATCACACACAGTATGTATTCAAGAGTTTTATCAGGATATGTAAGTATGAACTGTTTGCTTGTTAAGGGGACAATAAACTTATGACGTCACCAAACGGTATGTGTCCACAAAGAGTTTTCCCCCATATGAGGAGTAATGAACTATGAACTTTGACCTTAGAAAGAAGGGGTCAGGACCGGGACCAGCGAGACACGCACTTCTATATTTGCCTTAGAATAAAAAAAATATTTCATTATCTAAAAATTTATTGTATGCATCTAGGTTTTCATTATGTATATCATTGCATATATCTTGATTAAGAATAAGAATATTAATTATTTTTTTTTAAATAGAAGCTTTTAGAATAACTATTTAATGTTTAGATACTATGATTTTGTATAAGATTAATATAAAGGGATAATATCCTGATGATTGAGCTTTGTGTTTGACTAGAAATATTCTGGCATTCATTAAGCTAAAATTTTCTGGATATCCCAAAGTGTTTCACTACAACTAATTTTCATGCCATAAATGTAAATATAGAAACATATTTTTGTATCATGAAGGTTTATTTTGGAATGATGTAAATAATAAACTATATGAATATAGTATAAAAAGAATTATTATTGTTAACATTCAAATAAAAAATTTTTAGGATTGAAATACATAAAATTTAGCAGAGAAAAAAAATTATTTTCAATTTTTTTATACAATTTGTATAGATAAATTTAACTCCACTAATAAATGAAAATTTAAAAATATTTTTTTGTTTTATATATACAAACTATAACGGTTATTTGTTTATAAATTTTTGAAATAAACTATTTTATTAAAAATAATTCATTTCTGCCATTATAGAAAAATTTTAATGAACAAAATAAGATAAAAATTATTTCAGTTGGGGAATTAATCTACTTTTTTTAATAATTGTATTTATATTAAAAAAACGTTTGTGTATAAAACAATTCAAGGTAGATTCATAATGTGGTACTATTGGTTTAAATAAATATTTAAAGTTAAATATTATTTCTAAAAATCAAATTTTCACCCTGGAAGAAGCTCGCCCACAACTGTGATGTCACAAAATCAACGCTCAGCCCTGAAGAGCGCGATGAATGAACAATCTCGCCGGTCCCGACAGAACCCCCTCTGAGCAAAGTTGTGATTGACGAGAAAGGACAGCTGCGTGACGCAGCGAGAGAATAAAAATGACGACTGATATTTATATAACCCAGAATTATTAATCATTGTAAATATAACTGTAAATAATAGTGTATAATCCAAAATGATCATCTAGAAAAATAATATAATTTAATATAATAATAATACTAATAATAATATCTAGAAAAAGAACATCACGTTTCTTTATTTGTTTTCAAATTATCCCCCAGACACCACAGCCCTATATGTATTTTACAAAAAAATATTATCAAAAAATAATATAAATAAAATTTTTACCTTGTAAACATCAAAATTTTCAATGATAGAGTCAAAGCAGGTGTACAGATCATTTAACAAATCAATCACCTACAAATAAAAGTAAATTATTTAGTTTGTAAAATAATAATCCATGAATTATTTTTATTCTATAATATTCTTAAATATTTTAATTAAATAAATAATTATGATGTTTTATGACTTATTCAAAAGCTTGACATCAGAATTTAATGGTTTAAAATTTCAATAAATATAATTTGTTATCAAATCAAGTGACACTGTTCTTAGTTTAAGCTTGGAAAACTTGAAAGAGATTTATCATAACTGATTTATTTTGCATGGTGACCTGAAAAAAAATTAAATCTTGCAATCCTCTAATTTTCCTGTATTTTTCTAAATGCTTTTATTTCTTGTATTTATTTTCTTGAAATTATCTCTTAATATTAATGATAATAATATATTTATATTAGAGTACAATATTAATATATATAAATAAAGATGGTATTAATATTAATAAAGATTACTTAATATTAATAAAGAGGGTATTTTCTTTGAAGCTATTAGTTTTTAATTTAAATTAAAAGACATAAATTATCATAAAATGCAAAGATACTATAAAAAAATTCAAACAATTTTCATAAAAATTAATGCAAAATACATTGTCTTTTATCATGATATCCATTATTTTCTATAGTTTTTTTCAACACATTTATATACAATTGCATTTTCTCTGAAATATTGATAGAATTGTTCTTCACAGAGTATTCAGAAATACATGACTTCAGTTCTCTCATAGGGCTTACTACATCTATTATTCTTCAATGGCACAACGGCCCCATGGTGAGCCAAGGCTGTCTGCCTACTGGTAGATTTCGAGACAAGAGATGTTTTTCTTTTTAGTGGGTAAAGTTGTCCGCCCTCCGCCATGCAATCTATTAGACCAGGACATAAGGTTTAAAGTCGAGCGAACAACATTCGGCACCAAGCGCCAGTCACTTTGGCATCAGACCCATTACGTCTGTTAGTATTGAAAAATTCACTTTAGCAAGTTTGCCAGTGCAGAATTCACAATTTTGCAAACGTGTGTGATCGAAAATAGCATCGTACAACCGTTGAACACTTTGTTTCACCATCAATGCATGAATTGTAAGTTTTGAATTCGTGTAAGGAAGCATATGTTTGGAATTCCCTATAGTACAGTACAGTACAGGCTGATATATTTTAGAGTTCCCAGGGCTTAACCCTGCACCTCCGTGTAATTTTATTCATAATTATTAAATTCAAAAGTTTAATTAAATCAAGAAAAAAAGTTAAAGAGCACAAGCTCTGTGTCAAAACAAAAGCAGAGAAATTAATGCATATTCAAAAATTTTAAATATAGAAAAGTCATAAATGCTGTTGTAGTAAATATTTAGTAAAAATTATTAAATATTTGAAATAAATTAATGTTCAACCTATACTAGTACCATTCCTTAAAAAGAGGATAGGAGAGAAAAAGGGCAGAGTCTATATCTACAAACAACGTGTAAAGAATGAAAACTGAATGAAATGAATAAAGGACAACAAAATGTTTATTTGTTCTTAACAGTATCTTCCACCATCTAAACAATGAACTAGAACCCAATGTTCATGGATAAAAATATGTTTCCTGTGCCCCATTTTGCAATTTAGCTAGATGTTTTCTAAAAACACTGTAAAATTAGTAAATAGTAAATACTTTTAAAGTAGAAGACGTTGATATCTTTTATTTACTAATTCTTGATTCGTCTCCATATAAATAGATGAACGCAATATTTTCAATGAACTAATTTCTATGAATAAATCTTCATTAAAAATCAATAAAGTTCTCTTATAAAGTAAAAAATAAAAGTGTCAAATGATTGTTTATGATGTAAAATGTTTTTAACAACAAGTAAAGTATAACAAGCGCCAAACAATTACAACTATTTTTGTTCTTCTCCATAAAAATACATGAACGCATATTTTCAATGTAACAATTTTTTGATAAATAAATCTTCATTAAAAATCTAGTATAAAAGTAAATTAATAAAGTAAAAAATAAAAGTAACAACATAAAGTAAAAATAATTTACTGTAGTACAAATATCAAATGTTTAACAACAAGCAAAGTAATAACAACGCCAAACAATTATTAACTAACTTTTGATTCTTCACCATAAAAATACATGAACGCAATATTTTCTATGAAGAATTTTTATAAATAAATCTTCATTAAAAATCTAGTATAAAGTAAAGTAATTAAGTAAAAAAATAAAAGTAACTGTTATAAGTAAAAAAATAATTTACTGTAGTAAAATATCAAATGTTTAACAACAAGCATAGTAATAACAAGCGCCAAACAATTATTAACTAATTTTGATTCTTCTCCATAAAAATACATGAACGCAATATTTCAATGAAGAATTTTTATAAATAAATCTTCATTAAAAATCTAGTATAAAGTAAAGTAATTAAAGTAAAAAATAAAAGTAACTGTTATAAAGTAAAAAAATAATTTACTGTAGTACAAATATCAAATGTTTAACAACAAGCAAAGTAGTAACAAGCGCCAAACAATTATTAACTAACTTTTGATTCTTCTCCATAAAAATACATGAACGCAATATTTTCAATGAAGAATTTTTTATGAATAAATCTTCATTAAAAATCTACTATAAAGTAACAAATTAAAAATAACTCCTATAATGTAAAAAAAAAAAAGTAACTCTTTTAAAGTAAAAAATAAAAATAAATTTTATAAAGTAAAAAATTAATTTACACAATGGCAAACGTTCAACAACAAATGGCGAATATTTAACAACAAGCAAAGTAATAACAAGCTCCAAGTGCTTATAAAAAATGGTAATGTGTCGCCAACAGTACCTGCATGGTGTGCTTTGAGCAGACAAAGCTGTGAATCCGACGATATCGCTGAAATAGATGGTCACTCCATCGAATGTCTCTGTGTGACTGACTGTCCATGAATAAGTTGACTGGCAATGGATCTGTGAACAAAAAGAATGGGAAATTAGTCTACATTATTTTTAAAAAATATAAAAGAGAACTCTCTAAGAAATGGAAATTCATTTTTTCAATTCCTTCTATTAGCTCACACTCTCCCTTGTTCATATATATCTTGTGGATTCAAATTTTCAATCGTTTATAAATAGTTTTTTTAGAAAAAAAGTATTCATCCACTCATGTTCAAATACATTTCTTTGAACTTGTAGTGGATGACACAGCGCTTGATGTCAAGAACTCTTACAGTTTTTTCAAATATTAATTCATTTTTGTTAATTAAATTCTTCTTGTAATTAATTAATTTTAGTTTTTTCTAGATTTAAGTTGCCTCTATCTACCAATAAATGGCGCCAGATAAACTTAAAAAAATGAATGGAAATTATTCATAAAGGCCTTTCTGCAATAGAGTGAAAAAAAGTAGGAATTGACTTTAAAAAAATAAAAAAAATATTATATTACTTGTTCAACTTATGTTAATTAGATAAATGTTAGACATAAATCAACTGGCTGATTGACTCCATTAATTTATATTTAGGTCTATAATTTGTTTTTATTAAATAAAAACGATACAAACTACATAAATTAATACGAAAACAGGATAGCAGTTTGAAAAGGAAACATAATATGGTAATAGAATTTTCAAAACCGTTTTAATGATGCCTTAAAATAATAAAAGGAAAATTCTGGATTTTTATATATTCCTATTCTTAGCTTTATCTCTATAAAAAATTAAATGCACAATAGAAAAATATTCCCCCAATGCACTTTAATGTGTTATCGTTGAAAATGATGAGAGATCAGTGAATAAACGTAGATGCAACAGAATACAAATTGTTACGAAAAAATATATAAATAGCCCATTCATCTAGTTTCAGCGTTTTCTCTATACAATATGTTACAAGTAAAGGATGTATTCTAATTAAAATATGAAATTATAAGTTGTGATTATTCAGAAATATTAAACACTATGAAATTTATCAATACGTGCAATGCTTTAAAATGCTGAATTTTATCAATGCTTTAAAATAACTTAGTTTTCGAATGATGTTTCATGATGAAATTTTAAAAATATATAAATAATATAATATTTCATAATAATATAAATAAATCTCATGATAAAAATGAAAAAAATAGTATAATATTTCATAATAATATAAATGAAGCTAATGACAAAATAGTATAATACTTCATAATAATATAAAAACTAATAAAATTGATAAGAATAGCATAATATTTCATTAGAATATAAATAAAACTAATGATAAAATGGTAAAATAGCATAATATTTCATAATAATATGCTTGAAATTAATGATTAAAATAATATAATACTTCATGTTCAAATACTTAGTTATTTATGAATGCAAATGCTCAATTACAATAATATACAATTTAATCACTTCATAATCTTTATGTCACATACATGATTAACATAGTATTATGACCACATGGCCCCAGCCATATATTTTCTCTGTCTTAAAGAACTTAACATATAACAATATTCACAAAATATGATTATCAGATGGCCTAAAATATGGAAGCTTAACAAGTATTTCATGTTCTTTATTCACTACAGGAAAATAGCCATTCAGAACTAATGAAGTAGATTCAACATTTTCTCTATACAATATTTCACATGTGATATGGATGCATTCTAATTAAAATATAACGTTATAAGTTGTGGTTTTCAGGAATACTAAGCAATATAAATTTCATCAATACTCTTAGTACTAATAATTCAACTTGGTTTTTGAATAAGGTTTAGAAAATCTTGATGAAATTAAAAAAATATATAAAAATAATATAATCTAAATAAAATAAATGAAAAATAAAAAGATAAAAATAGTAAATATTTCATAATAATATAAATAAAAGATAAAAAATTAATATAATATTTCATAATAATATAAATAAAAGCAATGATAAAAACAGTAATATAATATTTCAATAATACTAAATAAATAAAACTGTAATATAAAAAATGTAATATAAATTATACTGTAATATAAATAAAACTAATAATAAAAATAATATAATACTTCAAACTTATATACTCATTTATCTATGAATGCTTAATATTAAATTTAATCTCTTCATAATGTATATGTCACATACGCTATTTGCATAAAAGTCAATTCGCCATCAGAGTAAACATGGCGCTATATATTTTCCATATATTTTCTCTGTCTTTAAGAAAATATGATAAACACTGGAATGCATAAAAGCTTTCTAATATTACGAAACATATTTCATGTAAAACTAAATCCATCTCATGGGTGGAAGGACTTAAAATATTGATGCCAAACAAGTAGTTCATGCTTCTTATTCACTACAGGAGAATAAATTCCATTTAGAAAGAATAGAAACTTCACATGTTAACAGAAAAATACGATCACATACTGAAACTAAAACAAAATACTACTGTGTCCAAAAATTAAGACCGATTTTCAATTTAAAATTCCCAGGGCTTATGGAATTTCATTTTTTTTTTTTTTTTCCTTTTTAGGTTGCTGGCACTGTCCTTGACATCTGTGTGAAATGTGACGTCAAAATATTCATTAGTCTTTGAGTCACACTTGGCTTTGTGAGACGCTAAAATTGATTTTGGAATATTTCATAATAATAAAAATAAAAATAATATAATAATATAATGCTCCATACCATGCACTCATTTATCTATGAATGCTTATTATATAATTTATTCTCTTCCATAATCTATATGTCACATTATTTTGTGACATTTTTCACATAACATCACTTTTGCATATATTTTCCCTGTCTTTAAGTATTTAACCTATAACAATGTTAAGAAAATATAATTATCACAATAAAGCATAAAAAGCTTTTCAAGATTACGGAACATATTTGATGTAAAACTAAATCCATCTTTTGGATGGTGGGACTTAAAATAGGCAGGCATAACAAGTAGTCCATTCTCACCATTCACTACAGGAGAATAAATTTCATTTACTCACTTTGGCAACAGCTGGTAGAGAAGGTTTTCCGCCTTTCTTTTCTCTTCAAGGTAATCAGCCGTCCTTTCTTCGACTAGACTCTCCAGGTTGTTCGCGTACTGTTCCATTCGAGACAGGAGATTGTCAAGATGTTGCCGCTTTCATTCTCCCTGGGTGAAAATGAGATAAAAATAAAAAAAAAATGTTAAGCTCTGTTGGTAGAGTTTCAGCTTAATGATTGTGAAAAATTAAAAGAAGTAGAGTTACCTGAGTTTGATTCATTAAAGATAATTAAGCAGAATTTGATGAAACATGAAGTAATTATTAAAGTGAATTCAGTCAGTTTCCAGTGATGAAAATAAAGTTAATTTTCCGAAAAAGTACTCTTAAATCGCTCGCACTATAAATCGCCAGGCCCTAAATAACAATTAAATTGATAATTAATTGTTATTTTAGGACCCTGATGGCCGAGTATCTGGCGCTCGGTACCATAGGTTTCCGGTTCAACTCCCAGTGATCGCATGGATGTTTGCAGTGGTTTGGAATCCACTTTTAAACAGTAGTAGGTCTAGGTCTAATAGGATCGTAGAGCGTTGTATGGGTATTGTTACTCACGTCCGTAGCATAATCTTCACGCTACCTTTATCCCCTCATCATCATCATTAGTGGCGCAACAGGCCCATAGTGGGCCAAAGCCGTCTACCTACTGGCAGATTTTCGAGACAAGAAATGTTATATTTTTACACGCTAGGTATGTGCTGTACTGTCATTTTCGTCTGAGATCTACGGTTTCAATTGGATTCGGAATCCCTACAAACTTCCATGGCACCGCCAGGACTCGAAACCGAAACCTGTTGGAGTGAGCACCAGAGCGCTAGTCACTCGGCTATTAGGCCTCACATGCGCCCCCTGGGTAATACTGAAATGATTTACGTCGATGCAGCTTTTATTTATTTATGTCTCATAAAGATAACTGACTCTGTATTAACAACTGAATTTGAAAAAAAATTCCAGATTGTTTGCGTACTGTTCCATGCGAGATAGGAGATTGTCCAAGATGTTGCCGCTTTCATTCTCTCTGGGTGAAAATGAGATAAAAAAAAAATACTTAAGCTCTGTTGGTTGACTTTCAGCTTAATGATTGTGAAGAATTAAAAATGATAAGAACTAAAGTTACCTTGAATTTGATTCATTAAAGATAATTAAGCTGATTTAGATGAAGGAACGTGAAGTAATTATCAGATCCGTTCAGTGATAAAAATCAAATTTGATTTTCTCAGTAATGTACTCTTAAATCGTTCGCACTACGCACAATTAAATTGATAACTAAGTATTAGATTTCAGGACCTGGCCGAGTAACTAGAGGTCTAGATCTCGGTACTACAGATTTCGTATTCGAGTCCACGTGGTGCCATGGATGTTTGTAGTGGTGTGGAATTCATTTTAATCTGTAGGTCCGGTCTGTTTAGCTCTTTATGGGCACAGGGTGATTGCAGAGCAACAACACAAACCAAAACTATATTTTAGAGCCTGGTGACCGAGTAGCTACCGATTTGGAGTTCGTTACCATAGATTTCACGGTGGTGAATCGAACCCAAATCAGCATTTGAATTGCTATGCACAATTAATTGACTGTGCATTGCTATGCTGTGAACAATTAAATTGAAAACTTTTTTTTTTTTTCTTCTAATGCAGCTGGCAAATAGACCGTGATCTTCGCCATAATGGCTGCACCGATGTTACTCACTGTGCATTACCCAGGGGCGCGTGTAACTTGATGGTAAAAGCCACGAACGCGGAGTAACAATGCACCACCGCAACGCTCCACGATCCTAATAGGACCGGTACCTACGGTTTAAAGTGGATTCCGAACCACTACAACACCCATGGGCAAAGCCGGGATTTGAACCCGATACCTGTGGTACCGAACGCCAGAGCGCTAGCCATTCGGCCATTCGGCCATCAGGCCCCCAACTACTAATTGAAAACTAAATGTTATATTTTCAAAAATGTGCATGTACATAGGATATTTTTAAGAAGAAACAATGATTTAAAGTGCACAAAAAGTTTCTCCAGGTTGTTTGCGTACTGTTCTATGCGAGAAAGTAGATTGTCCAAGATGATGCCACTTTCATTTTCCCTGGGGGAAAAAATACTGAAGATTTAGTAAAGTTCTTTTGGTTAAGCTTCTGCTTAATGATTGTGAAGAATTAAAAATGATGAGAACTGAGGTACCTGAATTTGATTCATTAAAGATAATTAAGCAGAATTTGATTCGTTAAAGATAAATAAGCTGGATTTTGATGAACGTACGTGAAGTAATTATTGAAGTGTGCTCAGCCAGTGTCAAGTGATAAAAACCAAATTGATTTTCCAATAAACTTTTTTTTTTCAATACAATTTTTTGGATTTCAATTTAAATGTTACTTTTTTTCCAAAACTATTTTTCATTTTCCACTCTTAAATCGGCCGCTCTACGATAAAATTAAATTGAAAACTAAATACCATGTTTTCAAACTGTATATGTAGAATATAGGCTTAGTTTGTCGCTCTACGGTCATTTTGGGCAAACTTTTTGGGCTAATTAAACCGAGATCTACTATTTAACATGGATTCGAACCACTAACAAACAACCCTGCACCGCCAGGATTCGAACCAGAAGCCTGTGGTAAAAAAAACAGAGATGTAATTAATAGGCCAATCAATAATATATAGAATGGGCGCCTGAATGGCCGAGTGGCTAGCACAGGTTTCGGGTTCGCGTCCCGGCTGTGCCATGAATGTTTGTAGTGGTTCGGAATCCACTTGAAACCGTAGGTCCCGGTCCTAATAGGATCGTAGAGCGTTGCAGGGGCATTGTTATTCCGCGTCCTTATCTTCAAGTTACATGCGCCCCCGGGTAATGCAAAGTGAGTAACGTCTGTGCAGCGCTTGCCTTAAGGCATCCAATACCCTGCTGTCTAAGTGTTTGCCAGCTGCATTATGACAAAAAAAAATAATAATAATATATAGAATATACGTATTTAAGCGCATTCAATGATTTATGAGTTTAAAGTATTATCGAAAAGTTGTAAAAAATTTATTTAAAAATAAAAAATCGGCATTTGAGTAATAAGAACATTTTATCAAATTAGTAAACTCTTTGGGATTCTAGCACTCTGGCGCTCTGTGCCGCAGATTTCAGGTTCGATTCCGGCGGTGCCATGGGTGTTTAGCAAGTGAGTTGCTATGCACAATTAATTTGCTCAGCTAAGAACAATTAAATTGAAATTAAACGTGAAGTTAAAAATACTTTAGCCTTAGTAAAAACTCTTTTGGTTGAGTTTCAGCTTAAGGATTGTGAAGAATTAAAATCAGAGAACTGGAGTTACCTGAATTTGATTCATTAAAGACAATTAAGCTGATTTTGATGAAGGTACATGAAGTAATTATTGTAGTGAACTCAGTCAGTCTCAAGTGATGGAAAATCAAATTGATTTTCCGATAATGTACTCTTAAGTCGCTCGCACAAATTAAGATCTACTTATACTACTAAATTATATCAAATAAATAAGAACTATTAAATTACATCGCGATTTCTAAATAAGATCTATATTATATTTTGGATCCTGATGACCCTGTGGATTTTTCGTGTTCGAGTCGCGGCGGTGTCATGGATGTTTGTAGTGGTAGCGTGGTAGCGAAATCCACTTTAAAACAGTAAGTCTCGGTCTAATATGATCGTAGAGCGTTGTGGGTATAGCGTTGCTCGCGCCTGTTGCCTATCTTCAAGATACACGTGCCCCTTGGGTAGTGCTAATGAGTAACGTCTGTGCAGCCTATTCTTATGGCATAAAAGACTACTGCCTAAGTATTTACCAGTTGCATTAAAAACAAAATCGTTCGTGCTACGCACAATTAAATCGATAACTACATATTGTGTTTAGAAGCCTGATGGCGAATGATTAGCGCTGTGACACTCCGTAACAAAGGCTTCAGGTTCGAATCCCAGCTATGCCATGGATGCTTGTAATGGTTCAGGATCCACTTTAAATCGTAGTTCACTGTCTAATATGATCGCAAAGCGTTGTGAGGGTAGTTTACTCGCTTCCGTAGCAAATTTTCAAACTACACGTGCCTCCTGGGTAGTGCTAAAGGAGTAACGTTGCAGCTCTTGCCTATGGCATAAAGATAACCGTCTCTGTATCGCCATCTGTATTAGTTAAACAAGATTATATTTTTAAAATGTGTATGTACATAGTACATATTTATATCAATGACTTTAAAGTATTATCAAAAATTTCTAAGAACTGCTTTAAAATTAAAATCAGCGTTTGAGTATTGATAACATTAAATTAATAAACGTGCAACGTAACATGATATCAATAAGGGGCACTCGGCGCCACAGGTTACAGCTTCGATTCCCGGCGGTGCTTTGCTTGATAGTTGTGGTTCGAATCCACTTACGGCGTAATATGACTGTAGAGCGTTGGACGTACGGCTGACCACCCAACCCCGGAAAAAGAGAAAAACATCTTATGTGTCAGAAACGCTCAGTTGGCAGACGGTCTTGGTCCACATAGAGGTTGTTGCAACAATGAAGAAGACGAATCTTTGACATTATATATTACTAAATAAGATCTCTAATTATAAATATCAGATAGTAGGAAAATAGTAAAAAATAACCGTAAAAAATGACATCAAATTAAGTTTTATTATTTTAATATAAATTTATATCAGAAATATAGTGGTGTCTTGCTTAATTAAGTTTATTGATAGGTTTTAAAATTTTCATGTTTCAATAAATTAACATATTTTATAAATCTGATTTTAGGTACTACGATATTCAACAAAAATTATTTCCACACATTATTTAAAAGAAATTGTTTTCTTTTCTTTATGCTTATGACTATATATACATATGTACAAATTAAAAAAGTATATACTAATATATATTATGTATACATTAATTAATATGTATATACTAATAAGCATAAAAATAATTTAATTAGTATATACATATTAATTAATGTATACATAATATATATGACAATATTTATATTTAAACTAACGTAAGAATAACTTTTTAACAAATCTGGTTGTAAAAAGTAAAAATTTTTTAAGATTGTTAAAAAATTAAAGAAATAAAAACATCGTTGAAAATATTTAAAAATAAAAATCCCATCATAAATTTAATATAATCTTTTTTAGACACTTAATCTGATGTCACTGGAAGATGTCAATAAAAAATATTTAAAAAAGGATTATTTAAGGAGGTAATTCTTTTTTAAAAATAAAGTTTTTATTTTTATTTTACTCTTACTACTGAAATGCTTTTGTCTTTTATCCGTTTATTAATTTTGATTTTGAATAAAAGTTTAACATTCTTAGGATGATATTATTAGTACGTAATATTTATTTGCTCTTTTTTTTTTGATAGCCTGGCGGCGAGTGTCTAAAGCTCGGTGCCACAGGTTTCGGGTTCAAATCCCGGCGGTTCCATGGATATATATAGTGGTCCGGAATCCCCTTTAAACTGTAGTCCTGGTTTAATAAGACTATATAGTGTTTGGTGTAAGTCAGACGACCCTACCCCCCGTAAAAAGGAAAACATCTCCTCTCTCGAAATCTGCCAGTAGGCAGACGGTTTTGGCCCACCAGAGGCTTTTTTGCAGTGAAGAAGAATGTTCCTTGATTTTGCAGACATTCACTATATATTCTTGACATTTAGTTTGTTTTGTGTGTTTGTGTGTATGTATGTGTATAGTGGTTCGGAATCCACTGTAAGTCGTAGGTTCCGGTCTCATATGACCGTGGAGCGTCACAGAGCCCAAATCAGTCTTCTTCTCACCCACAATATTCCCAAACTGTAAAGGCTCAACTCAGGTTCTAGGCACAGTGATGTGGTGTAGTAGTAGTTTCTTTTATGCTACCCAGGTAAAATCACCACTTCTGACCACTTTTACAATTTTGTTTTAATGCAATAACAATTATTTACTATTGCTATTCAAATTAATCCAAAGAAAGGGAATTGCAAAGTGTAATACACTAAATTACTTTATAGTATTCGCCTTGATCTAGAAATGGAACTCGTGAATCCACAGTTAACGTGGTTTGTGACAAATATGAATAAATTCTTTGAAATGACTACGAATATTAGTATTTTACATAAATATTGTCTTCATCAGAAAAGTCATGAGTTTACAAATCTCGAAGTTGTATGAGTGGTCTGATAGAAAAGAAAATATGAAGCGCGAGCTAGTTTCGGCACTCACTTCTGAATATCGGAGTAATTTAAATATTTAGATGCATTCTTGACATGGTTTTTAATCATTTTCTATGTATATTGCATTCCCTTTGTTACAGTGCCTAAGGGCAGCCTTGACACTTTAGGGACACCAACTCTCCGGAAAGGCCTGTGCTCTACACTCGTAGTGCATTACACACACTACATAATCTAGACATGTACAATTATGCAGCTACGACAACTTTGGAATTGTGCCCAGCGGAGAGAGCTCAACAATGTCTTTTTCATCACTCCCTGCTGTAGCATTTTTTTTTCTTACGAGAAGATTTGTGGCATTTCATTCCAAAGAGAGAAGAATGTACGTTATTTGATAAATATATAACAATCTTTACTCTAAATTGACAGCGGACAAGCTGTATTGTAGGTAATTATATTACATGCAATTAGTGTTTTGTACTAATGAGAACAAGCTGCCACTCAAATCTGATAGCAGATATTCGGTGTCATGAATAATGCCATTCTGGAAATTAGCGACCTTCACAAGTCAAACAATAACATATTGAATATGAACTATATTATGAGTTGTTCTATCGTGGTTGGTGATCGACCATTAGCTGAGTAATAACTACTCCAATGAGAAGTGAGGGAAGCAATCGGATTAACGGATTGTCTTCAAACGAATTTTTTTTTTCGTGAAGAAGAGAGAGTTTAGCGTCGAGTCAACCAGAAGTGGTTGCTTCCTTTCTGAAGTGACTGAATAGGCTGAAGATTCCGAATGTTTCTCAAAGTGAACATTTTAAGTGGTGTGCAATTAATTATCACGCAATATGATAATTAATGTCTGCCGCAGATCAAGTGTTCAGATTCGTCAGACTCAAATTCTGAAAATCTCAGAAATTTGGAGTGAACTGCACTTGTATCTAATTTATATCCTTAATTTTCATTTTTTGTAAATATAGGATATATGCCTATGCATACATACATACAGGGCCTGAATGACCGAGTGGCTGCAGCGCTCTGGCTCTCGGTACCACAGGTATCGGGTAAGAATTCCCGGCGGTGCCATGGATGATTGTAGTAGTTCGGAATCCACTTTAAACCGTAGGTCTCGGTCCTAATAGGTTCGTAGAGCGTTGCGGGGCATTGTTACTCCGCGTCCGTGGCTTATGTTCAAGTTACACGCGCCCCCTGGGTAATGCGAAATGAGTACGTCTGTGCAGCGCTTGCCTTAAGGCATTCAAGACCAAGCTGTCTAAGTGTTTGCCAGCTGCATTAGAACAAAAAAAAAACACACACACACACATATGTATATATATATATATATATATATTATATTTGTAAATAAACATTAAATTGTTCCCATGAACCTGAAAGTGGTCCTCTTCTTGAAGCCATTATGTCTAGCCTACGCCGAGACGTTACACTGTGATGAGACCTCCCGGTCGTGATGACTAATTCCAGGAAGGTCTTAATGTACCCTCACCCCCAGAGACAACAAGTATGCTATAGAGAGCAAATATCCACCGAAGTGAACGTCTCCAAGGAGGGGGACACTTAGGGACAGATGGGCAAAAGAAGAAATTTTGATCGAACATCCCTTTTGGTTAAGGAGGGAACTTCAGAAGCAGGAATTTCAGAATTCAATTAGTTAAAATGTGATGCATTGTATTTAACTGTTTATAATTTAAGTATTATTACATGCTCGTCGTGTCAAGTTATGAGCTATGACTGCATGGCATGTTCTCATAAGAAAAGCGACAGTTTTACAAAAAATAACCGCATTTCTTACTTATTGAGTTTCCTTATGATTGACTTGAGGGTTTGGAAGTCGGGCCGGTCATTAGGCTCCTCTGCCCAGCACTTTTGATGACTTGGATGACACCTTCGTCACAATTGTCCAGATCAATCAAAGGGCGATATGCAGATTTCGTGCCATACATCACATTCTCTACGATTTCTGAAAAATACATGCAACATCAATTTATGAATTACTTATGCAATTTAATTACATTATTTATGAATTACATATACAATTTAATTGCATTGTTTATGAATTACGTATACAATTTAGTTGCATTGTTTATGAATTGCATATACAACTTAATTACACTTATTAATTACATATACAATTTAATTGCATTGTTTATGAATTACGTATAAAATTTAGTTGCATTGTTTATGAATTGCATATACAACTTAATTACACTTATTAATTACATATACAATTTAATTGCATTGTTTATGAATTACGTATACAATTTAGTTGCGTTGTTTATGAATTGCATATACAACTTAATTACACTATTAATTACATATACAATTTAATTGCATTGTTTATGAATTACGTATACAATTTAGTTGCATTGTTTATGAATTGCATATACAACTTAATTACACTTATTAATTACATATACAATTTAATTGCATTGTTTATGAATTACGTATACAATTTAATTGCATTGTTTATGAATTACATATACAATTTAATTACACTTATTAATTACATATACACTTTAAATGCATTATTTAAGAATTACGCGCATACAATTTAATATTATATGTGAATTACATATATAATTTAGTTACATTATTTATGGATAACATATACAATTTAATTTCTTTATTTATGAATTACATATAAAATTTATTTGCATTATTTAAAAAATAGCATATACAACTTAATTGGGGCCTGATGGCAGAGAAACTAGCGCTCTGGCCCTCGGTGACACAAGTTTCGGGTTCATGTCAAAGCTGTGCCATAGATATTTGTAGTGGTTCATAATTCACTTTAAACCGTGAGGCACCAGTCTAATATGGCTGTTGAGTGTTGGGGCGTAGGGCTGGCAACTTGATCCCGTAAAGGAAAATTTCTATCATCTTGTAATCTGTCAGCGGGTAGACGACCTTGGCGCACAGTGGGGCTGTTACGTCGATGATGATGATATACAAAATAATTACATTATTTATGAATAACGTTTACGATTTAATTACAAAAATCTTGTTATTTATTTTATAATTTACTTTTAATATTTATTTTGAAAATTGCACTTTTAAAATATTTAGTTCAACAATAATCTGTGAGAATGGGGAAAGTCTTCAAGCATTGTTATTCACATTTTAGTACATCCTGCACTTCAGTAACCCTTTCTACACTGATATACACCCCTAATTACCTAACTATGTGTGATAAATTAACAACATTGATTCCGGAGGACATTTGGGGAAAACTGACCATCATTTGCAAGTCATATGGGATAAAAACCAAAAGACCGCCAAAAATTTAAATGTCTATGAAAAACTGTTATTAAACCAGTAAATGACTAATTCTCATCCTAAATTGAAATTAAATCTTTGTGATTTTAATTTCCTTTCTAAATTTCCATTAAGTTTCCTCTTTTCCGATATAAGCGACTGCCAAGTGCTCAAACAACGGAATTAAACCTGATCCATCCGACACTAGTGACTCTCATTACACTAGGACACGATTCGAGAGTTTTAATTGTGTTTATGATTTATGATTCATATAAGAAGATATGGGATCGGATGGCCAAGTGACTTGCTCTCTCGGTGCCTCAGGTTTTGGGCTCGAGTCCCGGCGGCGCCATGGATGGTTGTAGTGGTTCGGAATCCACTTTAGATCGTAGATCCCACCAGTCTTATATGACGGCGGCGGTCAACCTTACCCCAAAAGAATAAAACATCTACTTTCTCGAAATCTGCCAGTAGGCGAAGACAGCCTTGGGCAACCATGGGGCTGTTGCGTCACTGATGATGATGATGGTATTAAGAAGATAAACGTCTTCTTTTCAGTTTTCTCCATTAATAAATGATTTGTAAATACTTGTAGAAAATACCCACTAACTCTTAAATTGTCCCTTTCTTTTTATTTCTAAGTTAAATAAAATTATTTGGTTTTTACATTTTATTTTTATAATTTGAAAGTTCACTAAATATTTCCTTGCATGCTACTCTAACTAAATAAATTTATAATCTAAGTTTTCCTATTTTTAATTCTATTACCTGTGTAAATTAACTACAGATATTTAAAGCTTAATTTTTTTGTATTTGATTTTCGTATTTACCTTAGTTTTTAAACCATAAAACTAAATTACAATACTTTAAAAACTATTTTTACTAATTTACAAAACGCAGTTTTAGCTTTGAAATCATTTAAAAATGGTTTGCAGTTTAACTATTCATTCAACTTCGATTAACTATAACTGCAACTATAAAAGCAACACTCGTATATAGCAAAATATCGTCTTAAATGTCAAAAAAAAAAGTGTAATTAACGAATGGCAGCGAAAACAACATCTAGTTAATTTCGTTTGAAAAACATTTCTTCCGTATAAAAACTACCTGCCTGTCATTTGCTTTTCTAAATTACTTGAATTAGTTTCTCAAAAAAAGATCAAAAACTTTTTGTAATGGGAAATGCAGTTGCTTTTAGAGATCCAAAAAGTCTCATTCTAGATTGGAAAAAATTCCGCTTTTATTTATTCTTTTTTCCATTTAAGGAGTTTTACACGATACTGTTTTGGCACAAATAAATAATCAGAGTTATATATAATTTATTTTTGCAGGGCAAATTCACGATTTATAGATTCAAATAGCAAAAAATGTTCATTTTTTTTTTTTCGAATGGGGGTACCATATCACATATGACATTCATGTCCTGGAAGAAGGGGGGCAGGGGGCCGATGGCCGCGTGGCCTGCGCTCTGGCACTCCGTTCCACAAGTTTCGGGTTCGAGTCCCCGCGGTGCCATGGATGTTTTTTGTGGTTTGGAATCCATTTTAAACTGTACATTTAACTAGATTCATAGAATCACAAGATTTTTAATACGGCCTGATGGCCAATTGGTTAGCACTCTGGCCGTTGGTGCTTCAGGTTCGAATCCTGGCGGGGCTGGATGTTTCTTAAGATTTCGGAATCTACGTTAAACTCTAGATTCCGGTCTAATTAGCCTAAAGAGTGGAAAAAATGACCTTCAAGAACAACCCAAACCACGAATTTTCTAAAGGGTCATATTGCTTTATAGATTTGGGTTTTTACAAAAGTAGTGCTTTTCTGAGGCCATTCGGTATTAGAAGGACAGATATGTAGCAAATTCAGCAATATCTTGATGCATCACAATGCTACATTCAAGATTTCTCAATATTAAAATGTTGAGTGATAAAATCAAGTAGTAAATATGCATGATATATGTCTCTTCCCTTTCTCGAATGCAATGAAATGACATTCCCGCCTGTGTATTTATTATTATACTCACGGCAGACAAAAGAGAACTTTCAGTTCGACTTGGTGGCTTATCGCTTGGTGGTAGCTTAGAAATCTGGCTTTCTATTCTAATCTAGTGGTAGCTTAAAAATATCATCCGCTTTGTCAAACCAGTCCTATAAAGATTGTCATCCAATTCCTACTATTAATTCACACTCTCCCTATATATATATCTTGTTCAATTTTCAATTGTTCATAAAATACTTTTTATTCATTCATTCAAGTTCAAATACATATTTTTTTTTTTTTTGAACTTGTGGTAGCTGACACTGGATGTTAATACATTTTTTTCTCATATATTAATTCAGTAATTAATTTTAATGAATTAACTTTAGTTTTTTTTAGATTTAAGTTGCATGTATTTAATAATAGATGGCACCAGATGTAAGAGTATTATTTCAACTTTATTTGTAGAGGACTTCAGAGCAATATAGGGAAAAAAGTAGGAATTGATTTTAAATTTTTTTATATTGCTTGTTTTAAGAACAAAGTTGAGTGCATTCTTCTATCAACATCGTCACTTCTGGGATGTTAACGTCTAACCCTGTTTACAGATGTGTTGTGAAACGGTAATTCTTTTCTGCACTTTAGGCAAATTATAACTACAATTTAACGTGGATTCCGACCCACCAACAAACATTCATACCACCACACTGCTTCGAATCTGAAGCCTGCGGTACCAAGGCCAAAAAGCTAACCAATTGGCCCCGACGCAGCACAGATGTGTTAGCTTAATATTTACATTATCCTTTTTCAGCATTCAGTGGTATACCGTTCTAGTTAACATACAAGATTTGGTATGTCGCTCTACAGTCATTTGCTGCCCACTTTATACTAATTAGATTGGGACCTACAGTTTAACGTGGATTACTATTACTCTACACCACACCACTGTGCTTAGAGCTGAGTTGCTCCTTTATAGTTGGGAAATGATGTGGTGAGAAGAAGTCTGATTGAGTTCTGCAACTTTCTACGGTCATATGAGACCGGGACCTATGACTTAAAGTGGATTCCGGACCACTACAAACATCCATGTCACCACCGGGATTCGAACTCGATACCTGTGGTACCAACGGTCCAAACGCTAGTCAATTGCCCGTCAGGCCTCTTAACAAACAGAGTATGTTGCGATGAGCGATTCCGCTTGCAACACGATCTAGAATAATTCTTTTAAATTGGTTTGGCGAATCGGTGAAGATTGTATACATTTTTTCCTAGTTCATTCTAGTATTATCAAGGTTATAAAGGGATTCTATTCCTAAATGTCTATCAGATAAGCATAACATTTACCATACTTACCATCCAAGTAAACCATTTTGAGTCCACCATTTTATCGTTTTCAATATTAAATAGACAACAAGTCTAGCGTAACTATTTAAGATTAAGATATGCATCTAATACAAGCGGTCCCATAACTAAAAGCAATCGTACAAAAAAGAACAACTTTTAAACAAAGAAACATTGAAAAAAAAAACTTCTTATGAAAACAGATACTTATGTAACAAATGGTCAAAAAACTGGTAAACTTTTTGATTGAAATTTACTAGTTTTTCTTCAAATTGGCATACAAATGAGCTTAAAAGTGCTGTCTATGATGAAAAACCTTAATATTTGGAATCGATGCAGTTTCACCACTTAAATTTTAAGTTTCTTACTTAAATAAACATGGACTATGATGTTTTGCAGTAGTCTACTCGTACTTGGTGTAGCATAATATAGATCAAAAGAGGTGAGTATCACCGAAGAGACCTTCAAACGATGCTCATAAACCATTATAATAAAATAAATTGTTTGAATTAGTATTTTAGTAAATATAATGATACAAAAGATAGCCATTAAATAAATAACTTTTCTCCTGTTTGTAGGCATCTGCAGTTGAACGGAATGAAAAAAGAAATCTCATTATATACCGGTGGTGGTAAGCATAGGAAGATGAATTCCGCAAGAAAATAAAAAATAATACCGAAAGTCGACTGATGGAAAAAAATTTGAGATGTTGTTACATATATACCAGGAAATATGTACAATTTAGGTGCATGAAATAGTTGTCAACCAATATTTCCGACGTGTCGAAAAGGTACATCGCTTCTTGTAAACCGTGGCTGAGGTGATAGCTAAATCCATTGAAATTTTTGTGTCGTTACAAACCTGTTTTTTTAAGAACATAAGATGAGTAGTTACAAATGATCCAAAGTGACAGTTTACAAGTAGCAATGGTGAACATAATTGATTTTGTTTTGTATAAAACGTTCTTCCGTTTCATTAATTTTTTTTCCCATTCTCCAGAGACTAGAAGGGGTTAGATTATAGCCATGCCAACTAAAGAAATCCAGAACCAACAATGGATTGGCAGTAAATTCTTGTCTAGGGAATCCCAGACCTTCCAGAATATGTTATGGAGAAGCAAGTCACAGTGGAGCACTTGAAACAGTCTGCAAAAGCACTTGGAACTTTAAGTGTATGTCAAAGATCTAAAATGGCCACTGAGGAAGCGATTAAGGGTGGTTTGGTCCTGCCTGTTAGAATCAAGTGTCTGAAAACCCCAGGTCAATTATTCCGATACCAGTGATGCTATACAACGAACCAATTGGATTTATTTTTGCATTTTAACCCTGGAAAAGAGCTCCAATAGGTAGAGGCACCAGATGTAACGAGGCATCTCAAGCACCCGCCCAAAGTGCCAACAATGTCCTTACTTTCACGGTCTTTATAAGAAGGAATCCACTACTACACACCATATCACATCACTGTGCCTAGAGCTGAGGTTGCCCTTATACAACTTGTGATTGATGTGGGTCAGAGAATCTGATTGGGCTCCGTGACAATCTATGGTCATATGAGACCGGGACCTACGGCTACAAAATTCCCTGGCACAACCAGGATTCGAATCCCGAAATTGGTACCGAGCGACAAAGCTCTATCAACTCGCCATCAGTCTCCCGAAGGAATCCATTGTAAGGGGATCCAATTAGACAATAAAATTCCTTTAACTCTTTGAGAATAGTTATTAAAATGATGTTCCTCACACTGTGCCAATTGATCAAGTGTTAGACAGAATTTTTTTTTTACTATCAGACAAAATCCAGATTTCATTTCCAACAGAGTGACATAACCGATTCAAAGCGATCAGTTTTGGCAAATTATTCACTGCGGAAAACAAAGCAGAAGGTGAATTAATTTGCATCTAGAGGAAATACAACCAAAACCCATGTCAGTTTCAGTCAAAATTGTCTCGCATCTCAGTTGTTGTTGTTGTTGTCGTATCACTCATGGAAGGAGGAAAGAGGGATGCAGCTTCTGTTCCCGACGGAGCACCCGTAGGTAGAAGTCTGACTTCTGTTCCGTGATGCTCTTACAGTCATAGGAGACTGGGAACTACGGCTTAAAGTGGATTCCGAACCACTACAAGAATCATGGCACCGCCAGGACTCGACCCCGAAACCTGTTGTACCGAGCGCAAGCGTGCTAGACACTCGGCCATTCAGTGCCCTCTCGTTATAAGGGAGATTACATAATGTCAGATCTCCGCCCACGTATCTCAGTTTCAACCGAAATTGACAGTCAGTGAAACATTGTAAATGAAATATTTGTGCACAAATAAAACGTTATTTTCATGATTGGATATTAATTAAATCTTATTAAAATCAAAGCAGATCTTACCCTTGGGCGAAGCATCGTTTCCCGTGTAAAAGACGCCTTGACGAACGACTATTTCATGGGCGATGACAGCAAAAGAATACACGTCTCCTTTCTGCGTTCCTTCCAGAGGTGGATTGGGCATCTTCAACAGTTCGGGGGCCCGTCCACAACTTGCCCTGTAAGAAAAGATAATTAGTATAAACAAGACTTTATTGAGGAGTTGGATTTTTTGGAGGAAAAAAGCATTTTACTATCCTGTAGTCTCAGTATCGACAGTCATACTAACTGGTTGGACATTTTTGGAGTTTTTTTTTCCTACACAATATGTAACTTCAGATACACATGGAATTTTATAAAGCATTGTCCCCCATTTATCACTGATGGATGATGGGTGATCTATTCGATGTATATCAAAATAATAATAATAATAATAAAAATGAACATACGATATTTCCTGAGATTTCTGAAAAAGAAGTGTGCAATAAAATAAGAGACAGAAATATATTAATTAAAATATTTATTAAGCAATTTTTTTTATTAATATAATGCTCGTAAAGAAAAGAAAAATAAACATTCAAGGAATGCATATTGAAATCTTAATTTAACTAACATAATATGCCGGTTAACTGCTAGTATACCATGTGCGCCCTTGTGGTGTACAAGTTAAAAAGTGGACCAACCCCCAACAGCAAGGAAATTAAATAAATAAATTATCTTTTTACAAATCAACCTAGAAAGAGTAGAAGAATAGAATGTCTAGCTATGTAACTGGCTTTAATTTATTTTAATTATATAAAAATTAAAAATTCGCAATCAAAGTCCAGAGTTATGTTTCCAATCTAAGGCTTAAAAATGCACAAATACATTCAAATTGCCATATAAACAAATGTGCTGAAACACAAAAATATAAATGCTAGTGAACATTTGATGCTATGTGCTACATCTGTTATCTCTCTACTTATTCATGTTTTTGTGAATGTTTATTGCATATCTAATCAAAAAAGCAAGTGAGGAAGTGACGCGGTTCTCTTGTAAAAGTGTTTAAACTTCGAACTGCAGCATGGAATTATTTGTGGAAGTATAATCTCCATACATGTAAAAAAATACAAACATTTCTAATTATGTTAAAAAGAGATCATTTGACAAATATTAAATGATTTCTCGAAACCTGAAAGATGAAGCTGAAATTGATTTTTTACACTCATGTCCATAAATTAAGGATAATGAAGTTCAGGCAAAGAAAGAGACAGAAGCAAAAACAAATTTGACTTATTTGTAAAAGTCTATTTATTAAGCAAAAAGAGTAAAAAGAGCAAAAAAAAGATGCTATATGTTTGACATAAATAATAAAAATTGCGATTTTACTCCCAGGGAGCAAATTTCAAAAAGAACTATTTACAAAAAACAGTATAACATGGTTAGTAGGATGGTTAATATGGAGTATGTCTCCCGGACGATGCAATACAGGCCTTACAACGCCTAGGCATGCTGGGTATCAAATTATCACTCTGATCTTGGGGAATATTACACCACTCATCAAGCAATGCCCTCCGAAGCTTCATTTGGACAGGTGGGAGGGTGTTGACGGACTGCAATTCGTCGGCCAAGCCATATAGCACACATGCTCTATTGGATACAAGTCCGTGAGTATGCTGGCCAATCCATACGGGTGATATCCTCCAATTGAAGGCATTCGTCTACATGTTTGCACGGTGAGTACAGGCGTTGTCATCCATAAACAGAAATTCAGCACCATGGCGCCCCGAAACAAACGTACATGTTGTTCCAGAATGACATCCCGATAGATGTGGCCTGTCATCGTTACACTCTGGAACATGCAGGTCAGTTCTGGAAGCAAGAATACTTTTCCCCCAAACGAGCTATCCTGCACCACCGTGTGTCGTTCAAAAGGTGTTCTCTTGGTGGTAACGGGTACCTGCACCCTCTCCATATGAAAATCCGGTGAGACACAACTGCAAACTAAACACCTGGACTCGTCGGAAAACATCACACAAGACCACTGTTGCGGTGTCCACAATGCATGTTCTCTACCCCAGGTTATTCGCAGGCGACAGTGAGTTGCGGTAAGTGAACATCTACTCACTAGCATTACCATCATCACTTGGAATCGTTGAAGAAAAGACCTGGAGATGACACTCTGGGCGATTCCAATTTCCTCGGATTCTTCCAGTTGGGTATGTCCACATTCCAGTCGTCCGATAATTCTACCATGTAAAAAATCATCCAAATGTTTGTGCACTCACTGTTGTCAAATCACTGTTACCATAACTATGCGGTTATTGCTCTGAAAGGCTTTAAAGCGCTTGCGAACAATTTTACTTCTTGCCACCATTCCTTATATACCCTCTCTTACACTCGTCATTGTGACGTACTATCCGCGCCATCTGGTGGGTTTCCTGTAATTTGCATATTCTTCTTCAAGATGTGTGTGATAATTCTACAGGTGAAATTTTATTTTTAGAGTTCAATTTCTGTGTGATTCTGAATTATCCTTAATTTATGGACATGAGTGTAATATTTCATGGATGTGAATGTTTAAAACTATATGCCATAAATTATTTTATCTATTGGAGAAAGAAGATTCGAAAACTTTACCTTTGGAGACTAATTTTTCTTAAATTATACTTACAGTAAATTCTGGAATTTGCAACATATTTACCTTTTAGTCGAGAAGGGTTTCAAATCAAATGTCCAGTAATCTAGACGATAATTGAATTTAATTTTTGTAGCGATAAATAACACTACTTCTGAATCTTCCTCATTGGCACAACAGTCCCATGATATGCCAATATTGTCACCCACCGGCCGATTTCATGACACGGGATGCTTTCATTTTGCGGGAAAAAATTTGACAAGTCAGCACCCAATAGTCATATGAGACCGGCGTCTAGGGTTCAAAATGGATTCCGAACCCCTACATTCATTCATGGAAACATCGGGACTCGAGCTCGAAACTTATGGCACCAAGTGCCCGGTCCCTCGACCATCCGCTTCATATCTTATACGGAATCATAAATCATAAACATAATTAAAATTTGAATCGTGGCCTGAAGGTGCGGTAATGAGCTACTACTGTCGGCTGGATGAGGTTTAATTTCATGTCTGGGCCGCTTTACAGTCACTGATATCAGAAAAATTTCACCGGGCGCCAGAGCGCTTGTCGCTCGGCCATCTGGCTCTCTCTTTCCTGAATAGAATCATAAAATTGGTATCTATTTTATTAGAACTCCTCTGTGAAGCTTCTTATTTAAAAGAACGAGTCCATATCTTTCTAAACAATTGTCCAGATTTACTTTACAGCCGATATGTCTTATTTTAATCAATATTTTCTATTGAATAAAATTCTCACATTTTATTCTAAATATTAAAGCAATATTATTTTTGAAAATATAAATTTTTCTACTTTGATAAGAATTCGGTTGAAATATGTAGTTTGGTTTTTTCAAATTAAAGAAAAAAAAAAAATAGAGTGTTGCTCAAATGAATTTTTAATTGTAAATTCAAAATCAGGGTATTTCGTTTTAAGAGTCTGTTGTGATTTAGCTATGCAGAGATTAAAAAGATTCCACTTTGTTGTTATTGTAACATATAGTATGGCTTTATTGGAAGCCATTCCATTACTATAAGGATCACAGGTTAAAATCTAGGATACTGTACCCTGAGGAAGTCGCCAATCTTGCAACCTAGATATTTCGCCAATTTTCCATAATTTCTTTTAGGGTTGCAATACTATAATTAGAGGAATTCGTAGCTTCATTTTCTTCCAAACAATATAATGACTATTTATTGTTATTGTGATTATATTATTATTTAGAATACTTATTTGCAAATAAGAAATAGAAATATATTCTTTTAAATTAGTATCCCAATAAATTACTGATTATTCCGAACTTATTCTTACAACGTACGTTGGTCACTGATTCAGAACATAAAACAATATTTATGAAGTTGCCACTCAGGAAAATAAGAAACAAACAAGAAAAACGATTTTTTATTAATAACCTATATTTTTATTCTTAAATAATTAATTTCCTTTTAAAGATGTTTCGTTTAGTTAGATTTTGTGACAACCGTAATTAGAATTCGCTCGGAATATTTGAAGCTTTAGCTTTTAGAATGTTAGTTAGCGTTACAATTTAAATTTTTAATAATTAAAATAAATTAATATTAATAAAATAATGTGTCCGAACATTTGATAATTATCTGGCAGAGTGCATGTGGCGGCGCTAAAGAATAAAGGTGACATCCGCAAAAAATAATTTATGATTTCACTGATGGAATAAAATATGTTTCCACCACAGAGGAAGGACATACCACAATAAAAGGTAAGTTATTCACTAGTTTTCTTCTTTTTATCTTTTGTTAATATTAATTTATCATTTGAATTCGGCTTCGTAAAGAACATGACTTATTTTATGACATTACAAAAAAAAAAAAAAAGAATTGGCGAATAACTTTGGTGAAATTTATCGTATCGAAATTTTATCAATTAACAGCGATTATTATCTTTGTTTAAACGATACTTTTTTGTGACTTAGCAAAATAAAATACCACATAATAATTTGGTGATAAAGCGATTTAATTTGGTGTGAAAGCAATTTAGGAATAAAATGTTGGCAAAATAATGATATATTTTGGCGTTAAACCGGCAATATGTAGCGTAAAAGAAAACATTAAAAGTTGACATAATAGTGGTAAAAATTTGGCGATAAAGCGATATAAATGGGCGTAAAGGCATTTTAGATATAATTTTCTTGGCATAATAGCATTAAATTTCTGCGTAAAAGCGGTTTCATTTGGCTCAAAAGTATTCCAGAGATAAAATTTTAGTGATAAAATTTGGCGATAAAGCATCAAATTTTGGCGTAAAAGCGCCTCAAAAAAACAAGGTCACTTAGTGAAAAAATTTGGCTATAAGTCGATAAATATTGGCGATAAAGCATTTTGCTGGCTTAAAAAGAGTTATATAACAAAGTTTGCTTAGTGAAAAATGGCTATAAAAGGCGATAAATGTTGGAGATAAAGGATATTGATAATATTGGCGTTAAAGCGATAAATGGCTTCAAAGCCTTTTCGGGGAATAAACTTTGACGTAATAGCTTATTTGGCTGCTAATGGTAGCGTAAAAGCTTTGTTTGGCTATAAATTTTGGGAAATAGCACTTTACAATGACACCGAGCTTAGGCAACAGCAATACGTAA